>JAAAKG020024810.1:0-20046 GCA_010014905.2 Druon quercuslanigerum | reverse complement strand
ATGCCTGCTATTGGTAGAAGTAAGACTAGAGGTGTTGGATTTTATCGGACGAAATAGAAACCTTACAAAAAGTAGGTGTATCTTTTAATCACTGCACTAATTGCACAAATATTGAACATAACCTCACCTCGCATAACTAATTTTTAAAAATTAATTTCAGCATGTTTGTTTGGCACTTTTTTATAAAAAAATTCCACTATACTTTTCCATATTATTCTATTTAAAAATAATATAATTTATTTTATAATCTTGTTGAAGAGAATTAATTTTCTTATCTCAACGATTTTTTTGGATCGATTCATGCTAGATCGATTCTTTGGGTTCCATTTTTTAGGTGAATCGATTCTGGAGGACCGATTCCAAGATCGATTCATGAATCGAGTCTTTTCAAAGAATCGAACATCCCTAGCTGCGGTATGATGTCAGATCTAGGTTGCTAGCCAGACGAATATAATCAGCTCAAATAAGGAACCAAGACCTACCGACACGACATGCAGCGGCGCCCCTAATCATGATGGGCACCAACTCAAGATATACAGTTGAGCGAAATAAGGAATAGACGTGCGACTGCAATAAAAAGCTGCAAAATCCTCAAGATGTGTGAATAAACGGGGAAAGAACACGACCAAAAATTCAAAGTTGTTTCCGGGTAACGTCAACTATTCTTGCGTATTAATTATACTATTTTAAAATTTACACACGTGTGAGCTAACATTTAAAAATCAGAGAAAATATATAGTATTATACATGTGCATAAGATTTTAAACATACACCTTTGAGAAGGTCATAAGAACTCTACAACGCAAGTGTGTGCTTGACAGATGAGTGACCTGCACATTGCGAGCATATATTATAAAATTAGGTTTAGGGATAATAGTAGAGTCTGCAATAGAACCATTTAACTTTGTGAATTCGTCTCATATCTTGGAATCCAGTAAATTCAAAATTTTAAAATAATTTAAAATGATATATGTAAAGTAGGAATCTTTAATATTATTAAATACAAACTGTCTGTTTTGAAACTCAGATATGCATCTAAAAAAAAAGATACTTTCAACTTTACACTAAATCATATCTTTGGTTTAAGGCATACACACGTATTTATCTATAATAAACTCTTATGATATAGAAGTCTTCGTAAAATTATGATCAAGTATATAAAACCACATATCCATATACAAGTCAAAAATCAAACCTTGTGCACGAAAATTTGGACTGTAAATAGCATTAAGGAAACTCAATTGAAATTTTTGAACAAATTAAAACCATCGACGATGATAATGATTCAGAGGAGGGAGGACTCTTACATTCCAATTTTCATGTAAGCCTAAAACTAAGCGCAGCCTACCCTTTCCTTCGCGAAACATAGTACTACCACCAATTATAAACGAGTGCATTAACGGTTCTCTCTAAGCTTGAACCTATTATGGTAACTGTACTACGATCGGTAATATAGACATCACAAGATACTTAGAGTGTTATCAAAGAGGGATAAGACCTCAGAGAATACCGATGCTTGATCATTGAAATCTAATTGCCGATTCTACCATTACAGAAGAACCATAATTATAACTATCATCAACACGAATGTATTCATATTTTATATAGTTTAAAACTATGACAAGCTAAATTGCAATTAAGTGTCAGCATGTTCGTTTGTGAATTTAGTTTAATAGTTCATCAGTCCCAGAAATCCTCTTAATGCTTTAAAATTTATTGATCTTGGAAAGTCATGAATCACTTTTATATTTTCAGGATCTGGTTTTTTTCAAGGGATTTTAACATGTTGCCCAGAAATTTTACTTTCGGACCCTGCAGGCGTTAAAAAAGAGTTTTTAGATGTTCCAGATGCTAAAAAGTATTTTGTGATGTACATAACACATCGTCGATAAATATAATTATGAAACTTTCAATCCCCCACAAAAAAAAATAAATTGCTTTTATAAGTGCCGCTGTACTTTTTCAAAACCAAAGCGTATTACCCTCATGTAGAAATGCAGTGTACTTTATTGGATTTTCATGCATGGAAACTTGCCAGAAAGTACTAACTAAATCTAGTGTGATATGACTTTAGTCCCGGAACATCTCTGAAAAAAAACTTCGTTGATTCTGCATGTTAATAATTCCTAATTAATAATAATTCGAGTAAAGTTTTAAATTCCGCATTTACATTATCCCTAAGGAATTTAGGTACGGGATAAGTTCGCATCAAAAACAGTCTTTTTTCGTCGATTTTTAATTCATGTTTATAGTCGCTGATCCTGTCTAGATTTCTTTAGAAAACTTTTTTGAATTGCTGTATTAGTTTGAACAATCAGTTCGTACGAATCGACTTCAGGCATCATGATATGTTTCAATGTAATTTAATTCTTTCACAACATTAGGATGAACTTCTTTAGCAACTAAATATTTTCCCAAACAACTTAAATACTTCTATTTTTAAAAATTTTCAGGATCAAATATCAAACTGCTTCTTTTTGGATCCTCACCCACAAATTCAATTTTTATACTATCTTCTTTGTCTTCCAATTTCATATTATTGTTATGGAAACAAATTTTGCTACCTAATGATTTCATTAGATCAACCCTAATTATCCATGCTATTTTTAGTTTAGGTACTTTTAAAAATACATCAGTTCCATTCCAATTTCCCATATTAAACTTCGTATAGACCTGATGTTTTAGTTTTACAGGTGCGCTTCAGTAGATCCTACAATACTTGTTCCTACTATTCGCAATAATTTGCATTTTTTAAATTTTCACAATGATTTTTAAGAAAGTTTCTGAGACACAGGTTACTTAGCTTCTAGTGTCCACTAGTGCTTTAGTTTTTATGTTTTGTATTTCGATGTGTATAACTGGACATTTATCAAGATTTCTAATAATTTCGTTATCTTCAATTTCAAGTATATCACCGCGCATTTCTAACGGAAGAGGTTTTTGAACATTATTTGGTCCCAGTTTTGCCTCTATCGCGTTGTTTTCAATCAAATCGGACCTGGGCCATGCCCGAAATGTGATTGTGAGGAAAATCATCAATTTTTAAAGATTTTTCGAGACTACGTGTTTGCTTATTTCTATCATTGTTGCTCCATGTTTCCTTTTGTAGCTCATTCCGTCACACATTGTTTTTATCATAATTCATTTTATTTTGTTTATATGCCGAATTCAAATTTCTTGAATTATTATTATCGCGATTATGAACACCATTTTCCACCCTGCCATTTAAAGTTCTTAAGTTATTTTTTATTCTGACCTGCTGAGTTTGAGAAATTGGTACCGTTTGGCAAATGACTACTGTTGTTTTCATAATAAGAAGGGCGGTCAGCAGAGGCATCATAGCTTGATTCTTGATTTTCTATTCTTTTATGTTGACGGTATTCATATTCGTGACTGCAGTAACCACGATCTCCATCCTCAAAAGTATCTCAATTTTCTTTTTTGTTAAAACCCTGATTTCGTCGATCATAGCTTCCTCGATTATAATAGCTAGGATTTTGATTGTCTCGTTAACCTTGACCATAATAATCGCCCGACAATGGTCGCCCCATGGGCTTTGATAATATCGATCTTTACGCCTATATAAGTCAAGGAGTGATTAATTTTCAAAATTTCCTCTTCGATATTCGCTCTCGTAATAATTTTAATATCCCCGTAAGTTGCCCTGGTTTTGATATCTATAATTATTTTCTTTAAAATTGTATCCACCATCACGACGATAATTAAAAATGTTTCATAGGAATTTTCATGATAAGCCGAACTACTGCGCATAGAATATTGTTCTTTGTAGTAAAGTGGTCTAGCTTAGTCTAATTATACCAAAAGCTCTATAAACTTGTCGCACGTTTTTATATTGCGAATTATGAACGCGGCCCTGACCTCTTCTTTAAAATGTTTCGATAGACACTTTATTGTTTCACCTTTAGAGGGTAGTGGGATTGAGTCCCTCACATTATTGATTAATTTTATATCATATTTTGTTTTGGTAAGTTTTGTTTGATTATAATAACCATAGTGCAGGTATTTTCCGATTTTGTATCTAACCTCATGATTTCAAAACCTTTTTATAAATTTCGCCTTGAATAATGCTAGATCATCACTTATGTGATCACGTACCATATTTTACCACTCTCTCGCTATACCTGTATGGGATTTATAATAAGGATTTTAAGATTAGTGTAAAGATTTCTGTTTATTCAGATAACATAAACGATTATAAAATAATAAGATGAGAAACAGAATACATGAGTAAACACGTCTTTATCGTCTTAGTATCGTCGCAACACTGGTTTTTCAGCAAGATCATGATTCACCAAAAGCCAGGATGTTTATACTTCATGTATCGTCTTGTGGTCGACATGATGTTATGAATTCTTGCAAATCTACGGCACGTTATAGACTCTAATTTGAAGTCGAGCTTAAGCTAAACATTGATAATTTTGTTACTACACCTGTTAAACATGATTTTATTAAATAGTAAAAATCGTAAGCCCTAATATCCATGGCTCTTGTGCATTGCTAAAAAAATTTGGAAAACTCCTAAGACGTTCGTGGTCCTTGCCAGAGAATTTCGGAATGTAATAGTGTTTTAGACACGGGGATATAACATTTGTTGGTCCTATGCTTTGATCTACTCGCGTGTCTAAAGTGAACTGTTGTTCTTCTAAGTCTTGTAAATGCTTTCTGTTTTGCATGTTGGCTATCACGAACTGAGCTTGTTCTACATGTATTGTTTCCGTAGTTTTCTTTTATACGCCGACTTTTTTCAACATTACTGATGTTTCCTTTTGAATATTTTGCTTTATTACGCATATTTCTCTTTGATTATCTACACGCTTATCTATTTTTTGTTTAAACATTACCGCGAAAGAGTCTACTCTATTGTCTAATTGGGTTTGGACTTGTTGGATCTTTGCAAAATTTTTTGAATGGAAGAAAGTATTTAATTTTGATTAATGAATGTCACTATTTGTATCTGACTCCCGTTTTTTCGCGCTGGCCTCCATGATTAACCCGTTTATATTATTGGCATTCGAGCCATTTAAGTGTAACGAAGGATCAGTCGAAGCATCGCTATGATTGGCGTTCGATCCACCAGGATTTTCGGCTCGATCTGGATTCAAACCATTTTCATCATTGATTTGTGAATCTTCGAAGTTATATTCGTCACTTGAATCATCTAGCGATATTTTTTGATGTCTTCTAAAGTAGATTTAGATAATTAATTCTTTCTTGTTTCGTTTCTTTGAGGGGTTACCTCAATCTTTTCCTTATCCGACAATAGCCCTCCTGGTAGAGCATTAAACCTAAAATGAAATATTTTAGTAGCGAACATGATTATAATGGACTCTTCAAATCTTTTCTCATAACAGCAAAAGGTTTGGGATCACAAAAGAAAAAGGAGATTTTTCTAAGCTTACCTATTTAAAATTTCTATTGTTCTTAAGGAATTACTGTTTTGCAATTGACTTTTTAAAGCTTTTTCACTTCGCTAATAGGTTTTATTTTTCGCTGCTTTCCAATGTCCAGGATTCTTTAGCCCCCTTTCTTTTTCATTTAGTAAATTTTATGTTTTAAATGAAAGGTTGTACCCAATTTTAGATTGGCAACCTTAATCATTTCATTGGATGATTTCCCATATTTGAAACGGGTTAAGGATTCAATTCAATTTTGAAAGTTTGCTTATCTAAATTACCCAATTGTAATTTAATTAAATCATTACCGAGTGTTCATTAAGAAAGATATGGAAGGATTTTTAAATTTCCATATTAAAATGGGTTAAAGAAAAATCTTGTTCCTTGAATTCTAAAGAGTTTTTTGGATTATTCTTTTTTTAAGTTTATAAGATTTTCGATTAAGCACTAACGGTTTCATTATGCAAACGCTACAAAGAGTTAACAAACAAGCAAAAAAACGTGCCTCACTTCCAAAAAAAGTCAAATTTATTTTCGACCTTCATTTCTGAAGGTGAAATACTTATATGCACGCGCGCGTGCGTGTGTGTGTCTTTATTTCTTATTTTGTTTTGTTTATTTTAGCCTTAAACCTTTAAATTCATAATAAAAAAAGAGTACCACGCTCCCGGTGCAAAATCTCAGCATTTTTGTATTTTTTAGGTTTAAAATTTATTTTTTTTTCAAAATTATAAGAAATTAATAAAAATACTTTAATTTAAGTAGGTGTCAGGATATTATATTTTCTGCATACCGAATCATAATTTAAATGAATCAAGTATTCAAAATTTAGAATTTCCTATTTGATTGGTCACCCTTCTTCAAAAACACAACCTTTAAAAGTTGTAATCCTCCATTTGTTTGAAAAATTCAGACAAAAGTATATTATCATTTAAAATCTGATAAAATTAAATAAATTAAATCATTTATTTTAAATTAATTTCTTGTGCTTTCCAGATCCTCAAAGAAAAACGAAAAAATTATAGAGAATATAATGGATGCAGTACAAATTCCGAAAATAAAACTATGCATTTCTAAGGTTAACCATGTAGCAGGATAGTTTATTATAAAAGATTTATTTCTAATATAATACAATGATTTTTGATTGAAAATTTAAATTTTTAACAAGAATTTTCGTTTGCATCAAAATTATTAAATCTCCAACTAAAATTATTAATCTTTAACCCAAACTTTTTTTTCAAAAACTACTTAAACTTTTAATCAGGTTTTTGCATTTTATTCAAACACAACAGATTTATTCTGAACGAAAGTCAAAACATATGTTCTAATTTCAAATTTAAAGCCACAAAATTAAAAAAGAGACGAATTTTTTACAAAATTGTTCAATCTTCAACCTGAGACGATTCATTTTTAACTATACAATTGCATTTTTATTCGGAAGAGATTAACTTGTAAACCGCACAAACAAAATTTGAACAAGTTTTAAATTTTCAACCAAGAAAAATTTTTCAACTCAGGGAGACCGATAAATCCTTAAAAAATTCTTTAGTTTTTAAACAAAGTAGTAAGTATTTAACTTACAAAAAAATGTTAACAAAGTTCTTCAGAGTTTCGCAATCAAACTGTTGAATTTGCGACTGAAAACGATCAATACTCAACCAATAATGCAATAGTTATGTAATTATTAAATCAAAAAAATTAGTTGATAAGAAAAACAAATTTTAAAAAGTATTTTTTCAATCTTAAATAATAAATTAAAACTTAACAGAGCAGTCTATTTGTATAGCAAATATTTAAAATTTTACGTTAATACGATATATACTAAATAAAAAAATTATTAGTTTAATTTTAAACTAAAAATTTAAATTAGCAAACGCAAACCGAATGATTAAGTGTTGTGTTTAAAAAATGAAATTTTATTAAAAACCTAATTATTAAACTAAACAGTACATTTTTTAACCAAAATATCAATTCTGAATCACAAATTTTATAACCGTCTTTTTAATTGAAAAGAATTAACTTTCTGCAATAAATTATTGAAAAAGGTAGTGAAATTAATAATAATGATAAACTAAATTTATTACTGAAATTGATCCCTATTTGAATTAAAAATGATCAATTTATAGAAAATTTAGGTAATTTCTTAAACACGAAAATTAATTATCCATGAAAAAAAACAAATTATTGGCGAAGGAGAAGAATTTTTAACCGATAAGGTTAATTTTATAAATTAATTTAAAAAAACTGAAAATTTTTAAACGGATATTTTAGTTTTGAACAGAATTTCCAAACTAATAGTTGAATTTTTCACCAAAAAGGTGAATTAGTCACAACAGGGTGAATATTCTACTAAAAATTAAAGAGTTTTATTAAAACAAAAAAACTTTTAATAAAATGGTTAAATTTTCAAATAAAGAAGATTTGTGTTTGAACAAACATAAAATAATTAAATTTTAATTTAACAAATTTATTTTTTATAAGAAAATCTAATGATATACTCAAATTTTCTGTGGAAGACATAATCCAAAAGCAACACGTTAGCAAAAATATTATTTCTACTATCAACAGCGTGGTTGAGTTTCCAGCCAAACAAGTATTTTCCGGCACTAATTACGTTTATTAACAATCTTAAAAATTTAAAGGTTGACAATCAGAGAAATATTTTTTTTATTGAAATAAAGTTTTGTTCACACTATGTAAAAAAGGAATCTCTTTGATTAAAAAAAAATTTCTGATCGAATATTAGAAGAAAAATCCTGGGAACAAAGTCAAGTTTGAAGGATGATGCGAGCGCAAATTGATTAAAACACAATTTAAATTCCAGATTTTTTAGTTTTTCTTTCTATGAAATAGTCTTTTTGAAAAATATGGGGAAAACTTTTAAGTGCAATGTTATAAAGTGAAATTTGCTATATTACAGGAGTTTGAAAAAATTAACCGTTTATGCTACATTTCATCATGAAGATAATTATTATATTCTTCTTTCTTTTGAACATAAAAAATCAAATTTTGAATTAAAAACAAAATAATTTTGTACATTTATTTGACGAATATTCCCAGAAAACGTAGTAAATGGTATCTTACATAAAATTCGAAGTGGAGATGAATTTCGTTAGCCACCCTTTTTGGATAAAAATTCCATAACTTAGAGCATTCTTAAAGACCAATAAAATAATCGTAGAAAATTATTAAATATTTTTGAAAATACAAATTATAATCACACAAAAAATATGGAAAAATAAAAAATTTATTTTACAGTTGAACTAAGCAGGATGCAAAGGAAGACGAACAGAAGAAAATTAGGCATTTGGAAAAGGGCTACAAGTTTCAGTTTGGCGAGACATTGCCTAGAAAATGTTTTTAATTGGAACAGTTTGTTCTAGTTCAAGAGGTATCGCAGCGTATCTTCCACGTAGTCTACGCCAGTGAATATTTTCAAACAGTCTTAATCACAGTCCCGAAAATCTTGCTATAAAAATGAAGATCTACACCAGCGGCATGTTTCTTACCCTCAAGGTTATTCTGCATATTCATGGTGAGCACAATTAAATAATATAAATCTGAAATATAAATATGTAGCATGACATACTTTAGATTCTATGGAAAAAGGCAAACTGAAATGTCCCATCGATTGATGAAAGTCAAAATGTTAATTACCTGTTCTTCAAAAATATTTTAATAGCTTATCGCAAATTTAACCTCTGAGTTATAAATTGTATAAAATTGAAGGTAACACGACGATATGCTTAACTTTTATTCATATTTAAACTTTGATTTGGATTTTTGTGATAAAATCGATAGTTTTTTTACTAAAAATTAAAAACCGACAATTTGCATTGTACCATAATCAATGACTTAAAACTAAATATGCGAAAACTTGGCTTCTGCTCTATTAACTGATATTGTTTTTTTTTTATATAGAAAAAACTCTAATGAATCCAATTGTTTATAAAAATATATATTTTTCTGGTATTTGAAAAATCAAATTATCTTCTCTTAGTCAAGTGGAAGAAAATGGGAGTGTTATCTTATATGTTCAACTTTGCTTTGCATTTTCAGTTAGCATTATCCAAATTTAATATTACTAAAAGTATTATTAAATTTCTTTAAGATATTTAAGCTTATAACTAGTTCAATTTTGACCGAACCAAAATTAAAATGGTGTAGTATTCAATTTTAATTTCAAATTTTGTCTACAAGAAAATTATTCAGGTTAAATTTTTATATAAAAAGACATACATTCAAAAGTGGTAATTATTTTGGTTTACAGTTGTGACTTTTCAAACATGACGACGCATTGTGTCTAAAGATGTGGTAAAGATAACGTTGAATCAACATTTACCTGTTTTGCTGAAATGTTTGTCGAAAGCGTAATCGCTGAAAAACAGTTTATACAAGATTTGTTCTCGATCCAACGTTATATTTGATAAGGCTTCAAATCTCTTTGAATTTTAGGCATTAGAATTATTAAATTTTATTTTTCATTTGCATCAATATCTAATTATTCGGTTCCAAATTATTGAATTTAAAATCGTACAATAACTTTTTTAATAAGATGCCGTAAAGAATCTCTAATTCCAGTCCATATCAAAAATCACACAAATAATTTCAAATTAACTAATTCACATTATAATGTTTCACCAAAATTTCAAAAAACTATATTGATCTTTCAAAATAAATTCTTAAATTGTGAAAATAAAAACTCTATTGAAAATATTAAGGATTTAGCTAATTGTTCAAATTACTTAAAGTATCATTTATTAAAATATATAAAAGAAGATTCAATTCACTCTTTTTTTAATTCACAAGCACGCGGTTTTTATAATTTAGAATATGCAGAAAGGTTAGATTGTATAAGAAAATTCACTTGGTTAAAAGCAGAGAATTAGATATTCAACATAAGAATAAGGATTTTAGATTACATTTTTGTAATCTAAAATCCTTATTCCCAGATATCCCAGATGATATAGCTGAAACCTTGGCTTTGGGAAGTAAATTTGGTGTTCCTTTTACTGCTAATAAAATTCCCGTAAACAATATCGTTGCAAATATTGAAAGTTGCATAAAGCATATAAAAGAAGATGATCAAAAACTGAAAATTAGGAAAACCGTAACTGAACTTCTTTCAAATCACTGTAGCAATAATAAATTTCATATTAAAAAAAAAACAACCAAACTTTTGAATCAGTTAAAAATTATCAAAATCAACATAAGGAATTATTAATGCCAAAAGCCGATAAAGGCAATATCACGGTTTCAACAAATAGAAGTAATTATAATCAAAATATGGAGATTTTAATTTTAATAACATTAGAATTCTGGCAAGGGAACAAAACACACATAAACATCACATTATTGAAATTATCTTTATAAAAAAATTTAAAAAAATTTTAATTAATCTTTAGACAGAAGTATTAAATATAAATCAGATGTATTAATGCATTTTACATTGAATCTAATTATTTGAATCCTTTGAGCTTTGGCGCGCTATTTTCATCTGATAACATCAAGTCCAATATGTCCTGTTCAGTTGGCTTGTTTTTGTTTTCGTCTTGATATTTATGAAGTTTTAATTCGCTATGACAAAAATGTAATTGCTTTTATTTTTGGTGCCTCTCTTATAGAGGTCCAAAAAAAAAATAAATAAATAAAAAAAATTACTTTTTTTATAATTTTTTATGACAACTAAATGCAATGTTTTTTCTGACTACGTACTTCAATAACAGGTAACAACAAAACAGGATTTTATGTTTCTAATTTGTTATTATAGTTTCTTAAATTGATTATATTAAATTTAAAAAACACTTTGTATTTTAGAGAAAGAATTTTTTCCTGATGAAGGCCTGCATTTAGAGCCGAAACGTTAAAAATATATCGATTTTTTAAGAACTACAATCGTTTATTTGTTTGCTTAAATTGGACCGTAAGACCGAAAAAAAGGAATTTTAAGGAAACTTTCTACTATTTTTAAATCAATGATAAAATTGTATAATTAAATAAATTAGGTTGAAGGTATTTTAATTTATTCAGAGAAAATTATTGTTTAATTTGACGTAACGCTTATAATGAATAATATAAATATATATTTTTTATGCATAATTTTTAAACAATAAAGTTCTGGAAGTTTTTAATGAATAATTCGTAAATTATGAGCTACGCGCGCAACTCACTTCGCCCGCAAGATTGAGCGCGCCCAGCGCGCGCGACTGATTTTTCTCTCACTTCGCGCTATTGTTATGCTTACACATTAAGCGAAAACGTAGATATAACTTTCTCAACTCTTTCGGGTTGGAGGAATACATTCTCATAATATAACTCGCGCTTTACGCTCGACATTATTTAAGATGAGTTCAGATTTAAACAAACGACATGGTATTTTACACGTTTGAAACAAAAACTATTATTCCTATTGAAACATAGCACAGAAAAATTTTGTAGAAGATTAAAAAAAAAAATTTGACCTCTTGTCTTTTTACCGTATCTTGCGTAGTTTCGCAGGAAATTTGAATTAGTACGTTTTTCAGTTTGATTTGCCGTGGCTAAAACCACAAATATTGGCAGTAGAAGGCGGTTAACGAATATGACCTGTGTATTTAAACCACAAAATAGTTTGCAAAAGGAAATTTTAATTGAAAAATTAGTTCGAAATTTATCGTGTCGTCAGACTACAGACAGGCAGACAGAAATGTTCGTAAAATCTATTTTTGCTGGCTCAAGGGATCATAAAACGTCAAAAATTGAAGAAAACTTGATAGGGTCGAAATTATGATGTGAATGTAAAAAATACGTGACAGCAAATTTTAATGTATTAAAAATACAGGGTGTCTCAGAAAACTCGTACCGCCAAAAACCAGGCAATTGTTTTTTAAATTTTGAGCAGAAAAGTCCTTTGCCATTTTTCGAAATTTTCAAAAATAAGCGAGATATTCAATATTTCTTTTGGCCAATCAGCGCGCTTGGCGGGAACAGCTCCAGTGGCGTAACAGCGGTCATGGGCCACCGGAAGGATTTTGTTTGTTTATTTATGTTTAAATCGAAACAGTGCTTGATGATGACGAGATGTTTTTCATTTTCAATTCGCGTGATTGCAATTTTTTCGAAAGTTTTTTTTTAAACAAAATTGATCGTATTGCCTTTCGCGATTTCAAACTTAACAAAATTTTTGAAATTTGGAATAATTACAATCACGCGAATTGAAAATGAAAAACATCTCGTCATCATCAAGCATTGTTTCGATTCAAACATAAATAAACAAACAAAATTCTTTCGGGGGACCATGGCCGCTGTTACGCTACTGGCACTGTTCCCGCCTAGCGCGCTGATTGGTCAAAAGAAATATTGAATATCTCGCTTATTTTTGAGAATTTCGAAAAATGGCAAAGGACTTTTCTACTTAAAATTTAAAAAGCAATGTCATGGTTCTTGGCGGTACGGCGTTTCTGGGACACCCTGTATATTTTAATTTTGTTTTGGTAAGACCTGTAAGAAATAAAATGAGTTTATATCGACAAGATGATTTCAAATTAAAAAAAAATAAATTTGCAATAAATCTTTTTAAAACCTAACAATACATGGGGTTTGCCACAAAGTTTTGAAATTGATTGTGAAAATCACTTACGACATTTTGAAAATGATCATCGCTTGCTCTACAAGAACTTTACTGCTAAACGATTTTCCAAGCAGCTGCTTTTGAATTTGTAATACGAATTCTTAACAGACAAAAAATAATATTTAAGTTTGCAGTCCCAATAAGAAAATCATATTTTAAAATTTTAAACATGATGTAACATGAATTTTTTCAAAATAATTCATGGATCCATGGACTGCAAATTAATTATGCAAATACAGCCTCATCATTCGTTACTTCTCGACATTAGTCAGTTTTGAATTTTTAAAATGCTGTTCCATTACAGATATTAATAGTTTTTATTAGAAAATCTGAATTTTGAAGAAAACATATTTTTAAAAAATCACATATTTCCTAAACGGTTGTTAACAAAATAATAGGTGCTCGTACAAGAACATGTCCCTAAAGTAAAAAATTTTATCTTGAGTGAAGGATCAAGAACAAAATCAAACAAAAACATGATTTTGGCCATTGAGGGTCATTATTTATAGTTATTTTTATAAACAATGCATTAACAAAGTTGATTGAGAATACGCAATGTTAATAATGACTGGAGAGAAGTGTTTTTCCTCTCAGATTTTTTTTTAACTTAAGGGATCAAATCTCGATACGGATAACGACCGAATTTAAAGAATTGTGGAGCGTTTTCTTGAAAAAATAATGTCTTTGTAACTCTGCAATTTGCTAAACATTTATAATTTCAAAAAACTGCAAAAGGCACAAAATTTGATTTTTGCTCAGAGGTTCTCATAATGATTTTATAAGAAAATTTTGCTTCAAATTTTTTTTTAAATAACCAATATATTGGATATGAATTATCAACAAGAAAACAGTATTTTCAACAAAGTAATTGCAGTTTCAAAAACACAGTTGAATTATATAAAAAAAAAACTTTAGCTGAAATTATGAAGCATTAATAATAATTTAATTAGGTTTAAGTAAAGAGTTAAATATTTAACCAAGTAGGTGAATCTTCAACCAGAAATATCAATTTTTATCCCGGAAATTTAATTTTCTACAAATAGGATTTTTCACAAAATACGTTAATTCAAATAGAAAAAATTATTTTTTAAACAAAAATATCAATTTTAAAATGACAAATGGAATAGTTTTATATTTAGTGAGAAAATTCTATCCGAATAAAAAAAATTACTTGTCAACCAAATATTTCACTAATCACTAAAGACATGCATTTTTAAACAACGACATCAATCTTAAACGAAACAAAAATTATATTTCAACCAAGTTGCATTTTTAACTCTTGATATAAAATGATTTTTTTTTAAAGAAGAAAGTTCTTGACAACAGACTTTAACCACAGAAGTACGAAAATAACAGTAGCGAAATTTTAAAACCAAAAATATGTGTTTTCAACCAAAAAGATTAATTTTTTATCAAGTAAGAGAAAATTTCTGCATATTAAAAATAAAAAAGAAATAATTTACTTGCAACCAAAAATATTTGGAATTTATGTTTAGGCTTCTATTATTCAAATTCGCATTTAGGCGAAGAAAGGGCGACAGGAATAAAGGGGTAAAAGAGCAGTTTCTAAAAAAGAGGGTGAAAAGACTTTTTTTGCAACACGTGCAAAATAATGATTTTCCAGTATTTTACTTGTTTAATTTTAATTGAAATAATTATATTTAAAACTAATTAAGGTAATGTGCAGAATTTCTGAAAATAAAATCAAGAATCTAACGACCAAATTTGGACAAACAACAACATCCCCTTCCTTCTCTTTTTCATTTATTTCGTGTTCCTTGTTTCTATCATTATCAAACTACAAAACAAATATTTCTTGAAAAAAATCACCAAAGTTTCGAAACTCATACAGCAACCCTTATGAAGGCAAAGAAAATAAACAAAAACAAAAAGAAATAAAAATTTTTATCAGGCAGGAACAGTTGCTTTGGAGTTTGGCATTTGGTAATAGGTACGAATAAGTTGAAATTGTTGTTTGTTCTTAAAAATTGATTTAAATTTGGAAGCACATTTTTAATTTTATTTCCTTTACAAAAAAAGACGTTAATTTTAATTATACTGATTGAAATATGAATATGAATTTATAACAAAAAAGATTACTTAGTGACAGACTAACTCTATTTCCAATAAAATAAATGAATTTTTAACCAAATATCTTTTTCAAAACAGGAGCAAAAGACAAAGAATTCTTTAACAAAATTACTAAAGTGGAGTCGGGAAATGAGTGCGAATTCTGAAATGTTAATCTGCTTTTCAAGTTTTTGAAGTTATTGTTGAATGGTACTATACCAGGGCCATCTTTCGCAAAATTTGGCGTGAACAAAGCACTCTTTAGTTCAGAAAAAAATAAGTAAAATTTATAGTTCGTTGAGCAAGTTTGAAAATAAAAAATGCATATATTTTTGCTTACAGTATCAAGTTCACTACTGCAAACAATTTCTGAGCATGGATCGCCACCTAATAAGTACCAGGGAGCGCAAACTCTTGTGCGAAAATTGCTGAATCGCAGTATACATCCTCCTGCATGTATTTACAATGAGTGGAACCAACTTTCTAAACTTCGCTGGGGTGGTTATGATATTCCCATCAACCAAATTGTCTCAAGAAGTGAGTATTATAATTTAAAAAAAAATACAATGACCGAAACCATTTCAAATCAGGCAGGCACTGCAACTTAAAACTATAGAATCTGTCGCCGATAAAATATATTATTTTTTAAAGGAAATAAGGTGATACGTATTTTTCCATTAAAAAAAAAATCAAATTTCATGACGTAAGGACAATTTGAATTTTTAAGGTTGTTTTCCAAAAAAACATAATTTCTTTTTAAACCTGCATAACTTTTGATCTACTTGAGATATTTAGGCTTTCTTTTCAGCATCTTGAAGTTTGTAGTCCTCTTTCTAACTGTGGTAGCAAATTTGAAAATAAAAATTAATTAACAAAACAGCAGCAGTTTTTCCAAAAATATTCAAAGTCGATTTTCTCAAAAACCCCACCTTTTTTTTGATAAAACTTTTTTGCTGAATTGGTACTCATATGTAAAAAAAATCATGTAAGTTTAATGAATGCTAAACTATTTTTCTGGTCAGGAGAATTTTTGTTATAAAAATTTTTTTTTGTTGATAAATCTGACACATTGAAATTCTTTAATTTAAAATTCAAAACGCCAATTAAAAAAAATGAACCCGGAAAAATGAATTATTTTGCTTTTTTCTTAACCTTCAATGCGTTTGAGCATCATTACGTGATTTTTTGAAGAAATCTTAGAGATAAATATTTATGCAACAAATTGGTTGAGAGATCTTAAAATTTGCTTGTCGATCCTTATGCCTCATGATGTTTGTATGATTCTGAGCCTTAAGTGCATATTTTTAATGCACTTCAAAATCAGTATTGTGAGTATTCTCTTCCAATTTTTCGTTTAGACTAGTCTTTTAATGTAGCGAATTATTTTGTATCCTTCATGTGATATTTTGGATACAGTTAATTTTTCATAGGTGTAATTTAGTACTATCTCAATTTATTATTATCATTTTAAATCCAAAACTTTGATGATCGACAATAAGGCACAATCGAAAAGGGCGTTTCTCTGGTGATCGAAAAATTTGTCCTGACATTAAAGTTGTACACAAGAAGAGTAAAACAGTACAAATAAGAAAATTTTAAAATTAGATGATTTGGCTTTCTTGTTACAGCCTTTGTTTTCTCTGAAAGATATCAGATCAGATGATTATGTTTGTAAAAACTGTTACACGCGTTTTACATCAAGATTTAGCGTTCCCTCAAATGTGAGTATAATCTCAAAAGTCGATGACGATAACGATTCTATTTTAGTCATTTGTGAACCTGAGATACTTGGGCAGGACCCTATGTTTGAACGAGATATTAATACGCAATTGAAGGAAGTAAACGAAAATGCTTTTAAACTAGTCTTAGATGCTTCACCGCTACGAAAAATATATTTGGATATGGCACAGAACGAAAGAAAGAATTATGCTTGCAGAAAAAGAAAGGAGATTTTCGATTCGGTTTCGGAAGCAACAGAGAAAAAACTTTCTAAATGTTATAACGTGACACTTCCAAAAAATAATGAATCCAGTTTGTGCGAGCAATGGGTGATTAATTTAAGATTCTCTCTGGAAAATTGTAAATCGATTTCCGAGAAAATCCGTCTTTTGACAATTTTACCTAAAGACCTTTCACAAAGTCAAATACTTGTAAAATTTCCTTCCATAACGAAATACATGATTGACGAAGCTAGAAAACTCAAAAATAATACAGGGATATATTATTTGCCTGATCCTTACAGTGGACATACAGTGAACGATGAACATATAAAGTTAGCACAGGAATATTTTATAAATGATGATTTAGATTGCTCTAGGCAAAGTCCAAATAAAAATGACGTGATAAATGCAGAAATAAATGGCGAAAAAGTAAAAGTAGTCAAACGTTTCTTAACACAATCCATTAGAGAAATATACTATATTTTTCGAGATGCAAATCCTGATGTAAGTACTTATATTGGCAGATCAAAATTTGATGCTTTATAACCAAGATGGGTAATGATTAACACTCATGAGGAAGTATGCGTCTGCATTTACTATGCTAACTTTGATTTGTGCCTGATCGCCCTGAGAAATTTAAGAGGGAATCGCTTCTTAGACTCAAGGGAAATACGAAAAGAACTATTCTCTTATATAATGTGTTCTCCTTCAACCGAAAAATGTGTTCTTCAAGACTGTGACCAGTGTCCTGGTACAGCAGAAATAACAACTCGAGTACTAAACATATCAGAAGAAACAGCTGTTTAAGATGTAACTTCCGCTTTGTGGAATAATGATGATTTGGAGAAAAGAAAAACGAGTTACGAAACATTTTTAAGTGAACTAACTGACTGCACGTTAAAAGCGAATGTCTGCAAATATATCAAGGATATTCAAAGAGAAGAGATTAAAAGCGTGAAGAAACAAGCAAAATTCAATTTGGAGAAACTAGTTTTGCACAGCGATTTTGCAGAGAACTGGAAGAAAATAATCAGGGACGAAATTCAAAGTGCATATTGCACCTCGGAACAGATTTCTATATTCACAGCGGTTTGTTATAGCGGTACAGAAACACAAAGTTTTGCAGTAGTTAGCGATGATACGAAGCACGATTCTGCTCATGCATTATTGGCAATAAATCGAATTCTTCAAAAATGTTTAAAGAAAAAGTGCTATCTAAATCGATCAAGGAAATTACCATGATAACAGATGGAGCTCCTGCTCACTTTAAAAATCGGTTTCAGATCTATTAGTTAAGACAGTCACCTATTCATAAAAGCTGGATATTTTCTGCAACTGGTCATGGCAAAGGAGCTTGCAATGGTATCGGAGGCATCGTCAAACATCTAGCCACTGCTCGTAATTTGAAAAAGTCACAACTGGAAGGCATTGACATTGCAGAGACTTTTGTAAGTGAAGTGCAGAAGTACACGTCCTCCATTAAACTAATTTTTCTCGCATCAGGAGATTTGCAAAAGTTTTAGAAGAAAAAAATTAGCGAATGGAAAAATTAACCCACTGTTGCAGGCATTTAAAAATGTGACGTTTGGAAGTCGGGATTTGATAAAAATAGAGACAGGTCGTCCTATGTGTCAAAAACAGCTAAACACATATGGCAGAAAGTGAAGTTTCATAAAAAAAGGTGGGGTTTTTTAGAAATTTGATTTTTTTTTTTTTAATGAAAAAATACGTATCACCTTACTTCCTTTGAAAAATAATATATTTTATCGGCTACCGATTCTGTGATTTAAAGTTGCAGTGCCTGCCTGATTTGAAATGGATTCGGTCCAATGTAGACCAAAAATCAAGGAATTCTTCCTGAAACGTATTGTAATCATAGGATTTTCATGCACATCGCCCGAAAACTCATTTAAATCCATAAAAAAGTAAACTAGAAAGGTACTTGAGGCGGTGCAAGCCCCACAAAGCTTAACACGTATTTTGCATAAAAAATACGTTTTTATACATTTTATTCAGAACCGTCAATATTAGGTGAATTGAAATAAAACTTAACACTTGGCCTTAAAATAAAACAGAAAATAAAAACAAAATATCAGTTTTGAAATATCGCCCAAATAATCATGTTTCAGAGGGTTCCTACAAACCCCATATGGGGAAAAAATTGGTTTTGCGAGTTTTTGGCGCTAATTACGGAAATTAAGTATGCATCTAACTTTACGCGCCAAAGAAACCTGATGAGTAAAAATGCACCCAGCTAACGACATTTGAAAAAAAGTCTAGGAATTTTATTTGTTAGTGAAAAGTCAGAGATAGAATTAAAAGTTTTTTCTAAATTCTTTGAATCCTAATGTTTGGGGAAAATACTAATTTGGTTGGGGAAAAATTAGAGATTTTTCAAAATGAAAATTTCTGGGCACCCTGATATAATATTCTTGTTTGTAATTTAAAGGCCTTGTAGTAAGATTTTTATATTTTGCATTAGCTGCCTCCTGAAGGTTATCTATTGAGTTATACATTTTATTATTTAAAAGAAATTAAAAAATGTTTAAGACATCGCCTTGTTTGGTTGAAGAATTATCTTTTAGGATTAAAACTTCAACTATTTTCGTAAAAAATCTACGTTTTGTTTAAAAATTATATTTTGGTACTTCAAAGTCACCTGAAACATTTTCTGGTGAAAAATCCAACTTTTATTTTGTCTTTTTAATTTTTAAAATGTATCTACTTTAGTATGAGTTGCATCCTTCTTGGATAAAAACGCAAGTTTTGGGTTATAAATTCAACAATATCATATTTTGATGTTGCAAAATTAAACGAAAACATTTTTGGATAAAAATTAACATTTTAACAATTTTTTAATGTTTAATTTAAAATTAATCTCCTGGAGTTAAAAGGTAATATTTTGTGGATGAAAATGCAACTATTTGATTGAAAATTACACTATTTTGTAATAATTTCATCTTTTCTTATTGAAAAAATGCGTGTTTTTTTAATAAAAATTCAATTTTTTTCG
>JAAAKG020024799.1:0-20047 GCA_010014905.2 Druon quercuslanigerum | reverse complement strand
CGAACTTATAAAAATTTTATTTTTCATAAAAAAATGTAAATTGGTTAAAAATTCCTTGGAATTTTTTAACTCTTTTTATTCTTAGTTAATAAATGATTAGGTTTTCTATATTATTAGACAATCACTTATATTATTATTCAAGAAATAAGTAATTAGTTCAAAAAATTTGCTTTTTAATTTTATTCTCTCATGTCATCTTCTATTGTAAACAATTATAATTCAGGAAAGACAATATTATTTAACAAAAATTTCGGTATTTTTTACTAAAAATTTAATGAAGAAAATATGATTAGTATTTAAAATATATATAATTCCCGCTTCTCTATTTGGACTTGCCGTGTGCTGCCATCTATAAACAAATACTTTCATCCATAACCTCAAAAAAATCGTGTTGAACCGGTTGCGCACCGGTAAAATTTTATTTATATCATTTTTGTAAATTGAGAGTCCATATAAATATCTTAGTTTATATTTCTATTATTATTGGTTATTTTGAATAAAAATAATCATTAATTGGATATTCCTTGATTTTAATGTTCAGTTACATTGTTTGAAACGTGGTTTGAAAGTTTGGCTATGTGTAACAAACTGAACATTTTAGAACTGTTACAAACATATCATAACTTATCATGTAAGTTACTTTGTTTATAATATAATGTTCATTTTTATCTTGACGTATTTATATACATATCTTCACCGTTTTTCGTTTAATTAGCAGGAAATTTAACGGAAATAATTAGACTGACTTTTTGAGATACAACCCAATTCAAACTGCTGAGATTGCAGACCATATATAGGGCAACGTATATGTGAAGCAAGTGTTTAGTGTTGCTGAATAATGATTGAAAATCGTAAACCACCGTACAGGTTTGTATAAAGAGTGAAAATCATCCGCGCGAAGAGGTTATTGGAGCCGTTCAAATATTACGTCGCGCACTGCCAGGGGGCGGAGCGTAACAGATTTTTGTCACATTTGGGGGGGGGGGGGCACAGAATGTGAAATCAAACGTGAAAAATGTAAATGCTAAAATTAGTGATTTTATGTTACAAGTGAAGCATCTAAATACAGACTTCACACTCTTTCTTATATTCCCCTTTTTAAAGATTTCCTCTTTTTTCCCTTTTTTCAAGAAACTTGCCCCTTCTCTCATTTTTCGCTCAAATGCGAGCTGGGACAATTCAAAAATCCCAAAAATAAAATTCCCGATTTGGAAAATTCCATAATAATAAAATTTCCGACACTATCAAATTCCATAATATAAAATTCATGAATTAGAAAATTCCCTAATTAGAACATTCCGACAGTTTATAATATTACCGAATTTGAAAAATTTCCGAATTATAAAACTCCTGAATATAAACAATTAAAAATTTGGTTTTAAATACAAATGTTAATTGATGTAATTTAATTAATTTAATACAAATTTTAATAGATAATATTCGGAAATTTTCTAGTTCGATTATTTTATAATTTGGGAATTTTCAAATTCGATAGTATTATTCGATATTCTTTTTATTATTATTATTCGATAGTATACATATATTCATGGTTAAAATTTAATTCTTTTCAATTGAAAAGTCTAATACTATATTTTTTCCTTGAGAATTCATCTCTTTTGGTTAAAAATTCTTCTATTTAGTTGAATATTAAACTAATTTGGTGAAAATTCGTTTATTTTATTATTTTTAGTTTAAAATTCAACCATTCACTTCTTATTGAAAATTCATGTTTATTTTCTGAAAATTTAACTGTTCCATTTTTGAGCTACTTTGTTTGAAATGCATTTTATGGTTTAAGATTGAACTAATTTGTTGAAAGTGTGTTTTTTGTTGTTGTTAGAAATTAATTTTTTAATTGTAAATTTAACTATTAAATTGGAAAGTAATGTATTTCCTACAAAATGCGCCCATTTTCTTAAGAAAATTAATCTTCTTGAGCGAATTGTCATCTCTGTTTTTGTTCAACAAATAAACTATTTGTTTGAAAATTCATTTGCTTTGGTAGTAAATTCATGTTTTTGATGTCAAAATTTATTGTTTGTTTGAAATTTTGATTATTATTATGAAAATTCAACTTTGTTCTAAAAAATTCGTCTTTTTTTCTTAAAAATTCAGCTGTTAAGAAATCATCTTTTTAGGTTGAAAATTTGCCTATTTTATTACAAATTATGAACTATTTTCTTGAAAATTCGTCTTTTTTATATACCAGTAATGTCAGTTGAAATTCATATCTTTGATTAAAAATTAATTTTTTTGATTAAAAATATAATTGCTCCATTTTTATTTCATAATTGATGGAAAAATTCAACATTTAAATGTCTCTTTGAAAATTCGTATTTTTTGCTTAAAAATTTAACTACTTGGTTGAAAGTAGAACTACTTTGTTCAAAATTCATTTTATTAGCTTAAGCTTGAACTATTTTGTTTGCTTTTTTTAGTTGAAAATTCTTTTTGTTTTGGTTTAAAATTAATTTGGACTGAAAATTTAATATTTCCATTTTTGGATGAAAATTGATTTTTTTTAAATTCCCTTATTCGACTGAAAATTAACGTATGTTGTTGATAATGCATCCGGTTTCCTTATAAAATTTTTTTTTGAAGAAAATTTACTTTTTTTTTTTAATTCAACTATTTGACTAAAAATTAATGTATGTTGATAATGCATTCATTTTCCTTAGAAAATTATTCTTTAGTCGAAACCTCATATTTTTAGTTGAAGACTAATAGTTCGAAAAATTTTCTATTTTGGTATAAAATTCATGTTTTTATTGTCAACTTTTATTATTTGTCTAAGAATTTAATTATTTTGTTGAAAATACAACTGTCTGCTAAAAAAAATTCGTCTTTCTGGCTTCAAATTCAACTATTTGTTTGAAAATATAATGGTTTTTAGATGAAATTTAATCATTTTTGTTGGAAAATTCGACCATTCAGTTCAAAAATCTCCTTGTAGGTTGAAAATTAAACTATTTCATTAAAAATTGATCTATTTTGTTTAAAAAATTCGTATTATTTTTTGATAGACAAAAATTATTGTTAGTGGAAACTGATCATTTTATTTGGAGGTTCATGTCGTTGGTTAAAACTTAATTTTTTATACTGAAAATATAACTGCTCTATTATTGCTTGAAAATTGATAGTTTTTATGACAGGAAAATTCAACTATTAAATTTTTTATTGAGAAGTCATCTTTTCTGTTTAAAATTTCAACTACTTTCTTGAAAGTTAAAGTACTTAGTTAGAATTCATTTTATTGGTTTATTATTAAAATTTTTTATTGAAAATTCTTGTTTTTTTTAATTCTTTTTTTACCTGAAAATTTAACGATTTAATTTTTGGGTTGAAAATACTTTTTTTTTAACATTTAACTATTTCGTTAAAAATTCATGTATTTTGCACAAAATGCGTCTATTTTCTTTTTTTAACTGAAAATTTAATTTTTTTTTGTTAAAAAATAAACTATTTTTTTTAAATGAATCTCTTTTGACAGATAAAAAATCTCATTACTCCAAGCATCATCTTATTTGCAAATGCATGCGTTTGGTTTAAACAAATTTTTTTACTGAAAATTGACCTAATTCATTTTGGCCGAACATTGATAGTCTTCAGTAAAAAATTCTGCTATTAAATTTTTCATTGAGCATGCATATTTTTTCGAGAAAGTAAAGAATTAATTAAAAGTTGAACTACTTTGTTAAAAATTAATTTTGTTATTTGAAGATTGAAAATTTAATTTTTTAGTTTAAAATTCAACCAATAAATTTTTTATTGAAAGTTCATATTTTTTGTTGAAGTTTTAACTACTTGGTTGAATGTGGGCCTAATTTGTTAATCATTTATTTTTTTGGCTGATGTATGAAATATTTTATTGAATTTTCGTTTTTTTTTTTATTAAATATTAATTTTTTGAACTAAAACTTAATGTATTTTTGGGCGAAAATTAATCGTTTCCAACTTAAAATTAAAATATTAAATTTTTCATTAAATATTCAACTACTAGGTTTAATTATAAAATACTTTGTTCGACAAATTTATTTGATTGGTTTAAAATTGAACTATTTTGTTGAAAACCCTTTTTTTAATTCAACTCTTTCTTTGTTGCCGAAAACATATTTGTTGGTCGAAATATGAACTATTACATTTTTCGCGTAGAAATAATATTTTTTGGTTAAATTGAACCTTTTTTTAATTTAAAATAAAAAGATTTTTTGGTTTAAATATTACCTATAATATTTTTTGTTAAGAATTCGCCCTTTTTTAAGAAAAATTCATTTTTTTGGTTGACAATGAATTTTTTTGATAAAAATTATATTTGCTTATAAAAAATGCATACACTTAGCTTGAACCTTCAGATTTTTGGTTCAAAACGGATCTTTTATTTAAATTTCGTTTTGTTGGATAGAAAATTTGCCCCTCTTGAATAAAAATTCACCTTTTTCAGTAGAAACTTTTTGATTTAAAATTCAACTGTATTCTGAAAAATGCATGTTTTGGCTTAAAGATTCAACTATTGATTTAAAAATGAAACTGTTTGTGGTTCAAGTTTAATCTTTTTGTTTGAAAATTCAACCCTTTGGTTAAAAATTTACTATTTTGTTGGAAATGCAACAGCTTGGTCTACGATTCATTTTTGTTTTGTTAAAAAATTCAACTGTATGATTTAAAAATTATGTTTCTTGGTTTAAAATTTATCTTTTCGTGTTTGAAAGTCAACTGTTTTCGAAATCATTCGACTTTTAAGCTTGAAAACTAAAAAAAAGTCTTTCGCTGAACATTCGTATTTTCTTTTACTTAAAGGAGAGGGGGGGGGGTATTCGTATTTGTATTTGTGTGATGATCTGTGGCGAAGAAAGAAAGGGTGGAAAGTTTTCAAAATAGCGTAACGTAGTTTTTGAATGGCCCCTTTTCCAAATTCGCAGTATTTTGCGGTAAGAATGTAGATATTTTTTCGAAAACTCAATTCAAATTGTTTTCTATATTTCATTCTTGAAAAAATTACTATCCGCTTATTCAGATATCTTTCCTATTGCACAAACAACGCAATATTTAATATTTAGTTGTCTAAAATTGATTTTTTATTCAAAATTTGATACATTGTTCAACTTTTGTTCATTAAACTTTTAAAAATGGATAATTTACAATGAAAATGTTTACAGAATAGTAATTTTCAGCTGCAGAACTCTGATCTGTTTTAAAATGTCTGAAAAAGACTATACCATCAATAAACATGATCCTCTCGCGGCAAAAGATTGGAGAGAAGTTTACAATCTTGTTTCGATTATCGAGAATATGAGAGTCTACAATCAGGAACTAGTTGATAAATACGTTAAAGATATCAACGAAAAGATATATTATTTGGCGAATCGAAAAAGAATCGAACTGAATAAGAGCATTCGAAAGCCTATGAAAATAATTGTAAGCATTGATAAATCGAGAATCAATTTCGAAGCTCTAAAAACTTTTAACCCAGAAGAAGAAAATGAAATTTTAGTTTCTCATAATCCACCAAAAAATTTAGTTTCTGAACCTTCAAAAGGAAACGTTGATCTGAGAAAACCATCTTTTTACTTTAATCACAAAGATCAGAACTCTGTCGATATTTTATTATCTGTGACTGAAGATATTATAAACAGTTTCAACACTTCGAATTCAAATTGTTCGATGGAAAGTTATTCTTTAAATACGAGTATAAGCACTGATTCAGTTTCACCTAAAAGGGACTCAGATTGGGATTATGAAAAAATAATTCTTCATAATCCACTTGTTGAAAACAGTGAAATGGCTTTTGTTTCTCAGAAGCAAGAACAAATTTTTCCCCAGAATGAATCTTGCAAAAAAAGAATACAGGGAGAGTCCTTGGAAAATCGGAAAGAAAATATTGAGTACAGGATACCGAGACCCAACACATATGCTTCAGAGACTGAAGATGCAGAGACTGAAGAGACTGAGACTGACTGCTCTTTTGACATGAATGATTCTTCAGAAACTTGTAGTTGTGAAATGTCAGTGGACGAGGATTCAAGCGAAACAATTGGAAATCGAGTAAGAAGGTCGGCAAGAATATCTACAGTTTATCCATTTCCTGCTGCTAAATTAAGAAGATCAAAAAGAATTCAATCGTCCGTCATCGCCAAGGAAAGAATCTCGGCAAAATTTTTTCCACTTCAAGAAATCAAGAGAAGACGATCTTTATCATCCAAAGTAATAATACTTTAATAATAATTTATATAAATAGTAATGAAACTCTTTAAATATTTTGAATGCCAAAGTTAAAATAAGCTTAACTTATTGTGTTTCTGAACAACTTTCTTTTAGAATCATTTTCAAAAGTATTTCTTGAAAAAATTTCCGCTCAAATAGCTAAACTGAACAGAATTTTTTCATCTGGAAACTAAAATGCATACTCGTAACTTGAATATTCCAGGAAACTGCGAATAATCCACTGGAAAGGATTTGAAGGAAATCAAAGGGGACGAAAACAAGGAGTTTTCTTAATCAAGAAAATTGAGTAGATACCACAAAAAGCATCAGCTTCCTCAATTATAAGAAGATCAGAACAAATAGAGTGGCGCATTCAAGTCCTATAAAGACAATAATTTGTAAGTATTCTCCAGACAAAAGTATTGAACGAAGGAGCGTTTCTGTCAGTAGCACAAAAAGCGCCCTGTTATACAAAAACTAATTAATTACAAATCGAGTACCTTTTTATACACAGACTGATTACATAGAATAATTTACAAAATCATAGTCCATATTTAAAAGTTATGGTATATAGAAATTATATAGATAGTTATCTTAGAATTTTAGAAGGATGCCATCGTATAAAAAATGTTGACTATATTTAAATCTTCAAGGTTCCGAAAACCTAAGAACTGTTAACGTTTCAGAAGCTTTATTTCCTAATATTAATATTCTTAAAATAAGAAAGACAGCGTTAATTCTGAACTCCAGGAGAGTTCTTTGTTAAACTTAAAGAAACTATTTCTCTATTTCTATTCATGGAATACAAATGGTGTCAGAAAATACTTTGCGAATTTGTTCTGGTAAATGGAAAAATATCAGGGATTCGAATGAAATTAAGAGGCATTTTTGGATATTTGCCAATTATTTCGATCAATTCAAAATAATTTGGCTAAAAGCTGGGCTCAGCCTGAAAAACTATTAAAAGAAGACGTAATGAGAAAATTATTTAATAATTATGTTTAATTTTTGTTTCTTTCAACATAAAACTTCAAAAATCACAATTTTCTTATTGTGCCTCCGTAGCTGCATTATTTTTCAGTAATTTTTCATACTTAGCATAGTTTTTATGTAAATTTTATTAAATTTACAGAAATAATGGGCAAACATTAGAAAATGCGCCTTAATTTGATCACTGGATTGTGTAGATTTAACTGCTTACAATCGTTATAAAGTTAAAACAACTGCCATAAACGATAAAAGCTTTTACAAACAACTTTGGCAGTTACCTTTGGCAATTCTAAACTTAAAGTTAAACTGGCATTTAAATGCTAAATAAGAAGACTTCTCTTCTTTCTACGCATTTGACTTAATTGATTAATTCATTAAGTTTACTTAAAAAGTATATCGTTTGTAAAGAAAACGAGTAGTACATACTATTTTTCTACAATAATTTGCAAGTGTTCACGTATTTTTTTAACCAAATCGAAGAGACATTTTACCACAACGACTTTTGTAAAGATTTTGTAGAAAAAGTTACATAAAAAGAGATCATTTATAAATAGTTTTGTTTTATTAACCTTAGGCGTAGTTAACTGTTTGACTTCGTAAATTTGTTGAAAGATCACTTTTTTATGTCACATAAGAATCACAGTCATCCCCCCCCCCCTTTCTTTTAAAAAATGCGCCAATCAGGGCCTAAGATTTTGCTTGGTCCGACACATATTGTGCAGTCTGGATTTAAGTGTTCTTAGTCTAAAATCAAAAAATGTAGTGGAAAATTATTTTTTTGACTCTCTTTCCCTTTTCTCCTCTCAAATGATAACTGAATTGTTTAGCTCTCTTTTTCCCTTTTCTAACCTCAAATGAGAACCGAATTCACTCAAATGAGAACCGAATTAATAGAACCCAATAAGAAACTCGATTTTTTTTACTGAATGTTAATTCTTTTTGGTTGAAAATTCTACCATCGTATTTTTAGTTGAGAATTTATCTTTTTTGTTTTGAAATTTTACTTGTGGGATAAAATTTTTTTTGTTAGAAATACAATTATTCTGTTGAAAATTTAATTATTTTGTTAATATTTCACTGTTTTGTTAAAAAGCCATTATTTTTGGTTGAAAATTAACTTTAGCTGAAAATCTAACTGTTTTGTAGAATATTCGTCTTTATGTTTCAAAATTTATATTTTTTATTTTAAAAATTGACGATCTGCTTGAAAATTCATGTTTTTGGTTGAAAATTTGATTATTTTGTTTCAAATTCAAAAAGTTTTTTAAAGTGACATTGCTTTTGGTTAAAATTTTATCTTGAGGTTACAAATTCAATTACTTGCATGAAAATTACCTTTTTTTGAAAATTCCTATTTTCGGATTGAAAATTCATTTGTTTTGTAGAAAATTTATCTTTTTGGCTTGATTATTCAACAATTTTTGTTGAAAGTTCAACTATTTGGTTGATGTTTGAACTTCTTTGTCGAAAACATATTTTTTTTAGTTTAAAATTTAACTGTTTGGTTGAACGATCATATTTTCAGATTAAAAATTCAACTGTTTTGCAGAAAATTTATCTTTTTGGTTTTAATATTCAACAACTTTGTTGAAAATTCTTTCTGCCCTAATTAAAAATTCTTTCTTTTTCGAAAGTTCAAGTACTTGGTTATTTTTTTAATTGGCTTCTCAAAAATACATGTTTTTTAGTATAAAATTTAACAATTTGGTTGAGATTTTGTTCTGTGTTAAATGTAAAATCTTTCTTGGTTGAAAATTCAATTATTTGGTTGTAGTTTGAACAACTTTCTTCAAAATTTATGTTCGTAGATTATTATTGAACTGTTTGTTTAAAAATTCATCTTTTTAGTTGAAAATTTTTATTCTATAGTTAAAAATTTGATTATTTCGTTACAAATTTAATTATTGAGTTGAAAATTCAACAATTTAAAAAGTCATTCTTTTTGGTTGAAAATACGCATTATGAGGATAAAACTTTAACCATTTTGGTAGAAAATTCAACTGCTTGTTTGAAAATTGTATTCATTAGTTAAAAATTCTATTTTTTTGTTACAAATATAATTGTTCTTTTTAGTAAAAAAATGTGTATTAGGCCGATTATAAACTACACTGTTTAGGATTTAAATAAAACTGTAAAGGTTTACAATAAATTTTCTTTGAACCTGATCAATAAATTAGATATTTTTTAAATTTAAAATATTTTATTTCTAAATATTTTATGCCTAAAAGTTTCCTAATTGAATTACTAATTATGGTTTAAAAATATACTTGTTTGTGAGAATTATCTAAGTATATCTTTTTTTTAATTCTTAGATTTTAAAAATGATTAAATTATCACCTAAAAATATTTTAAAAATTCATCTTTTGCTTAAATGGCTGTGGTTGAACATTCCAGTAATTTGTTGGAAATGCAATATATTTCTAATTGAAATTTTAGGAATTTGAATATTGAATTCAATATTTTAGTTATATTAATTTTATTCAAAGGAATTTAATCCGCTGACTTATTCAAAGTGAATAAGTTTCTATTCAAGTCATACAATCTCAAATTTAATCCTTTAATTGCTGAGTAACTTGACTTTAAGTTTAAAATGTTTAAAAATGGACGATAAAAATTAATATGAATTATAAACTTCTCTCATTTACAAATGATCCAAGTTGACAAGTTCAACAATTCAGACAGGAATATTTTAAACTCAGATTGAGATTCCCTCCAGCTGACTGACTATCGTTTAAAAAATTTTATTTTTTAAGTTGTTCATTTTAAGAACTGGATATATTTTTCTCTTTAACTGACTGACTGTTGTTAAAAAAAAATTATTTCAAAGTGTAACATCATTGTGTAAAGAATATGTGAAAATTAATGAAAATGATGTACTCTACATTCTTACAGAAATAAAATTAATACATCAATCATTTAGTGTGATAATGCATTTTTTCATTATCTTTATAAATTGATCCGACTTTTTGTAGTTTTCTCGAAATTCCGTGTGACTTTCTTTGTCATTTCATGCGACTAATTGGTCTTTTTTTATATATTTATACAAATATTTATATATTTTTTTATTCACATTTATATCTTTTGATTTTGTTACTATCAGTTTTAGAAAGCTGCAATATTAAAAGGATTGCATTTAAAATATAAGTCTGGGGTACAATTTGAAAATATAAAATTTGGAAGAAAAGTATTTTTTAAAGAAAAATTGTTTTGAGGATGCTGGATACATTGAGTGAGAATCTTTTAATAATAAAAATATGCTGGCCATCTGAATTACGTGCTTTACTGTGTCGACTTTATGGCATTTTTCATGACGTGGTATTTGTTATATTATTTTACAGCCAGCGCTAGAATAGTCGTAAAACCACAATAATGTGCACTTGAAATTGCATTTCCAAAAAACTTTACATTTTTAAACTCACTTCATAATTCTTTTGTGTTTGGGGTCAGTACCTAAATTCATTTATGTATTACATTTCTAATTGTTTTTTGCAATTCTTTTACATTTCTCGGTGCTTCTATTTTTATTTATTAAAAAAATGTATTCTAATACAATTTTAATCATGTTTAAATCATTATTTTTAATCATTTATAAATATAAATAAAATGATAAAAATGAGGGTATTCCGAACACGCGCATTAGCCTAAGTTTAAGGCAAAAAATTATTTTAAAAATTGGATATGATTTAGAACTTTGAGTTTTTTCTATTTTATTGATTTTTTGTTGTTTTTATTTTCTCAATATCTTGAAAATGGATGTATTAAATTTTTGTGTATATAAAATTATCTCCTTTTATATAACGATCATTATACATCATATAAAGGCATTTAGCAGTCTGTGACTTGGCAAATTATTATATGTTATTATATTCGGTGGCTGTGTAATTAGAAAAAATAATATATTGTGCTCAAATTGTGGTAAGTTGTTCAAAATATATATGGGGACGTCTGCCTGTCCTATTTGAAGTTTTCTTTTGTTTAAATAATGAAATTTTATTAATTCTATTTTATGTAGGGCTCGAAAGCACTGTTCTCAGTTACATTCCAAGTTAAAAATTAATTAAATTCCAGTATACAATATTTACATTTTTTAAATTATAAAGCCGCCGAATATAAACCATGTAATTGGCCACGTGATACTTTGTCACATGTCCTTGATGAAAATTTGAAAACTTATTATAAAGAAAAACAATAATTCTATCTTCCTTATTTCACATTTTTCTATTAGAATTTGACATTCGGTATGTCCGTTACATAGTAAAGAACTAAATAACCAACAAAAGGGGAATTCTTCAAATGAGTGAAAAAGCATTCTGTAGAATTGAAATCACTATTTAAAGGTAACACAAAAGTTCACGTGCAAGCTGAATTGTTGCTGAATTGAGGACAAAAAAGTTTGATTAAAAAAAATTATCCAGGTCTGAGAAAATGCATGTAGAAGTAGTTTATTTACAAAAATGTAGCAAATTACGAGAAAATCGATAGGGAATTTGAAGATTAAAATGTCATGGGTTTTCAAAATCAATTGCAGATCAAATTTTCAATTCTTTGCAAAAATTAAAAAGTTACTCAGATACGGGGATGCTGCTAAAAATAGGAAAAACAATTAGGAAACCATTTTTTGTTTATTGAGTTAAAATAATTTCAGTCATTGTTATTCCAAAAAATTTAAGAAATATTGTTTCTTCTATAAAACTTTAATAACGTACTGCTACATTTTAATTTAATTAACATTAACATTAACATTAATTCTTTCTAAAATCTATTCAAAAAAATTCGAAATATTTATTTAAACCTACCAGCCAGGTGACCCATATAAAAACTTTGTTCAGTTTCTTGATAATTATTGACTATTCATGGAGTCTTAGGAATATTCACACTTTAAACTGACACCAATCACTATTAATCCGTTTCATCTAATTAATAAATCGAAAATGCACTTTATAGCAATTTGATATTCAGAGTTTCTGTCACTAATTGCACGAACATCGCTTGTCTGAAATAGAGGCGTAAAACTAGAAGCAAATATTTTATGGGCTTTTTCCCGTATTAAAATCCAGGAGTTCGCTTTTTATGGAAACAAAGTAAAATGAATCTTTGCCCTGAAGCTCAATCACTATTAAAATTTTCCAAGCTGAGATTTCCTACATAAAAGCATGATGGATAAACATCAGTAAATACAATTTGCCAATTTCTAACAAATTACACATTTTGAAATCATTATCTATTCAATTTCTTCATAAACTTGTCAAAAATTGTCATATTTTTTTTATTAACACACCATACTGTGATTTGAAATAATATATAATAAAAAATTTTCTTGCTATAAAAATATCCTAGTTTCATCAGATTAATTGTTAAATTTGACCGGGTAACAAATATATTTGAAAAAAAAAATGGAAAAAATTAGTCAAAGAAGATCTTTCTTGGGTGCCCTTTTCAGAAAATCAAAAATAAGTAATTGATCAGTGTTGCACTTTTGATTAATTATTTAAAAAATTTTCTGTGTTTATTGCATCAATTTTTTAGTCGAGAACATACGAAACATTCAAAATTCGGTGTAGATAAAAATATACCCGGAAAATGAGAGAACCTCGCGGTCCGGCCGCGCGGAACATACTGAAGGGAAGCATCCACTTGGTCAAAAGTGAATCTGGGTATTCTATATGTCAGCACGCGACGGCGCGCGCCAACAAACTAAACTATCCCTTATCATCTAACACTTGAAAATACCCTCTCTATCAAATTTCCACTCAAATTAAAACCCCTTTTTATCGAAGACATGACTCCCTTCGCCAAAAGAATGTAACATAAATATAACAGTAGCCCTTTAAATTTCCATCCAATGTTTTTCTACAATTTATGTTGTCTTAACTCAGAATGACTACATAAATCAGGGGCTGTTTCATCCAATAGTGCATACAGGGATAACAATAGTTTGGAAAATACAATAATAGGATAATAATAACAGGAAAATATAAAAAATAGTGTAACAAATAAAAATTCATCAAAGCAAAACTTTTTGTCCAGTTTTGTAACCCCGGGCAAAAATCCTTATAGTTTTGGTCGCGTGTCGGTCCGTCTGTCCGTCGTGCTTTATTCCGAAAAGGGGAAGTGAGAGGAAGTGATGGGAGAGAAAGTAGAGGAAGTGAGGGGGAAGGGTAATAAGGGCAGTTAAGGGGGAGTCGGGGAAGTAAGGGGAAACGAGAGGTCAGGAAATTTTGGGAAATTAGGGTTAGGGAAGAGAGGGGAAATTAAGGAAAGTAGGTAACAGGAAGTGAGGGCTGAGGAAGGGAAATAGGGGAAGGGAAATGTTAGATGTGCATAAGAGGACAGAATGAAGTGGAAGACCAAGAATCTGGGGAAGAGAAGTGTGAACGAATGATGTAATGGGATAGGGAAAATAGAGAATCTAGGGGGCGCGAGGGAGGGAAAGAATGAGAGGGGGAGTTTCGACAGATTTAATTAAGATCTCAATAGGATATGTAAAACTTTTTTGTACGCTCGCGGCGCCTACTTTGCCTAATTTTGTGTGTGTTTTAAAACGTTCGGAAAGATGCACTAATGAAGCTGAGGAACCTTGGAGCAAATTAAAGTAGATCTACTCTTGTTATTAAAAAATAACTGAAGATTGCAAATACTTTTTTACAGGTTTGCGTGAATTGCTTGTTTCGGGTAAATATAGTATAAATATTTATTTAGAATGGTTTTTATAGAATACAATAAGCTTGCAGTAGAGCTATCATCGAACCTTCCAAGACTAATAGTTTATGAAATATTAATTTGTTAATTAAGGGTGCGCCTTCGCTGAGTAAGCGATGTAAGTAATGACTTTTCATTGTTATAAAAATATATATATATCCACTTTCTGTTTATCGCTCCATAAAGTGGAAGGTCTGCTGAGCATGGAAGGACTTTGTTGGTTTAATCAATGATATTTTTAAGAGTTACACTAGTGAGTTATCATTTTGTGAATCTCTTAAGCGTTAAGGGAAAGTGCTTTGGGGAAAGTGTTTTGTCAGATTTGTTGAAAAATTCCATTTTTAGTCAACAAGGATCTTTATTTTTTCAAATAATTTTCTACCTGCAATAGTTTCGTTGTAAAAAACTATTTTCTACACTATTTTCATCAACATTATTGTACAAGAGCGCTAAATAATGACAAAAATTGTGAAAAAATATTGAATATAATGTTTAGCTTATGAATGGTAAAAGTTTTATTTGCTTTTAGGGTTTCGTCGTACTCTTTTCCAATGAGGGATGGCAGAGGAAGTGTCGGGAGAAGTAGGGCTAATGAGGAGAGAGTCAGTTAAGGAAAATGAGGGATGGAGGAATGAGGGGAAATTGTAGGAACGGAAGTGAGAGCAAATTAGTGGAAGGGAAGTAGGTGAGTGGGGGTAGTAAGAGTGGAAATGAAAGGAGAGGACGTGGGAGAAATTCTGGGATAGGAAGCCGAGGAAATGATGGGAAGTGATGTTTGGGGAAATAGTAGATGAAATGAAAGGAGGGGAAATGGTAAAATTACGGTAGAGAAAGTAGGGAAAATCAGAGTAGAGGAAGTAGGAAAAATGAAGGGAAGGGAATTAAGAGGAAATGAGAGTAGATGACTAAAAGAAAAGAGGGTTGGGAGTAGGGGAAATTCCGAAGGAAAGGTAGGATAAGTAAGGAGAGGCCAATCAGAAAAAATTATGGGAATTGAAGGGAGGCTGAATAGGGGAAGTGAGGAGAAGGCCTGTATTAGTAATCTCAATGTCCAATTCTCGTTCTAAGGCTAATAACCATTTTATGGCTTTTCTCGACCGTGTATCAGCCCGCCTATAACTACCGTTTGCTATGACACCTATTTGCTCAGCTTTCAGATCATTTTTTCTGAAACATTTTGGGCAAGCCGATGCAGTGCTAACGCTCTCCATAAACGGATCTACATTGGCAACTTTAAGAAATAATTATCTAAAAGCTAAACACGCTCTACGAATAATGTCCACCTCATTTATTTTTCTTTGGAACCAAAATTGTATTCTGGCGTGACACATTCTTCGTATCACTTGCAAAATGACTCCTGAGCCTCACTAGACGTTGCATCAGGTGAAAAATATGTTTCATCTGGTATTTTTCCAATATACTCTTGATTCTCAGAAGTGGTACTGATGGCATGTAAAGGTAATTCAAACTGTCAATAAATCCGGTAGATTTAAATTCATAAAAAGGATACTAGTCCCATTTAAAATAATTTCCGGTGAATTTCTTAACTCTTTCTCTTTAATGAGACGAATTAAAATAAATTGAGCAACAAAACCTTCCAAATTATGTACGATACATAAGGTTTCAGTAACATGATCCATTTTTCGCGTAGCAAACTTTGTAAATTCAGAAACCGGATAATCGTCCAGGACGATTATCCTGCTTAGGCCAGCAATCTGCGAAGTACCAATATTCACATGTGGCACTGTGTTGGGTTTAGCAACCGGCAGCGACTCACTATTGAACATCACAGGCTGCTGCCCTGCATCGTCTTGGACACCTACTATGTCCTATACTATTCTATGGCATTCTGCATATTGGGGTCAAGCTCCTTTAGAGGCTGTTTTTTTATTTATTTTAAAACTTCTTTCATAGCCGCCTTTACTTTATTTTTTTAAGGCTACGAAAGAATGATCTTTTTCTTTTTTATTTTTGTAGTCCATCATGTTTTTTGCTATCTTCTCCTGGACCACCTGTCTCTTATCCACTGGGTTCCTCCTAGCATAGGTTTCGGCTGCTTTTTGTAGGCTTTCCTTTATCTTCTGCACATGCATTCTCCTCTCTGCAGCTTTTTTAAAAATATTTTTGCTGCTGCATGTTTGGCCTAGATTTTCCTATTTATGGCGTCATTATCTTTCCGCTTTTCTTTCTCTTTCAATCCAGCCAGTTGTTGATCTTTTTTATTACTTGAGGCCTTCGCTTTTTTAAACGTGGATCACGTTCCACCGAAACTGTTATTATGTTTTGGGTTGTCAAGAAAGATTAATCCAAGACTTCTGGTACTGATATTTATTCAGGTAATAATATACGAGAGCGATATCGTACAAAATCTTAGGAACTCGGTTCACACGATGCAAGAACGTAGTGGCCAGGCGACAGACGACACCGAGAAGGAGCTCTCCGATCCGCATTGTCGTCTTTACATGACCAAGCGCGCGAACTTATGAATATCACGACATTTTTTCCATTTTTATTTAAGGTCGGTACCTGAGTGGTTCGCATCTTACGCGCGTTGATCTTCTTGGCTTTCGCTCCATTACTGATAAAGGTGGATTTCTCGGCGTTATAGGTTCATTTGGCGATGACTTCGAACTACACTTTTCTTTTAAATTTGATTGGGATTTTTTTTTCATACGTATTAGTTTTGGAAAGTATCCCAATTCTTTTCAATTGGATGCAATGAGTAGTTTAGGAAGCTTACTCTTAACTGGTTGATATGCATGTTTTTATAACTCCAATTGGCAATTTAACTAAATAAGTAATTTCTCTTAGACGATCCATCACTCTTCCTGGAATCTATTTGACTTTTGATTCCTTATCGTTGTTTACGGTCAATACCTTGTCTTTTATTTTAAGGCTACGTGTATTTATTGATTCCGCAAACCTTAGCGACGGGTTGTCATTTGTAAGTAACATTGAGAGCGGTGTTCTGATGTTGCAATACAGAAGTAAATTTGCTGGACTAGTTTTAGTGAATGAACAAGGTGTTATTCTGTAAGACGACAAGCATTCGATTATTCTGTTATTCATTTGACTATGGGTGATATGGATGCGAGTAAATAACTAGAGCATTGTGTCGATTCAAAAATTCAGAGAACTGCTTTGAGCTAAAGGGTGGACCGTGGTCTGCTACAATTGTGAATGGCCCACCAAAACGCGAGAAGCATTCTTTTAGGTTTTCTAGAATGACTAAAATATAAGTTTGTGTAACTGTCCATGCTTCAAACCATTTTCTAAATTCATCTATCAGTATTAAAGACTGTTGGCCTTGAACTTCAAGAAAATCCACGTGTAAGCGTTTCCAGGGCAGATTTGACTTTGCCATAGGAGCTGATACTTTCGTTACATTATTATTTTGTGTAAGTTGACATCCTACGCATTTTTAAATTACTTTGATAATATCCTCCTACTTGCCTTTCCACCAGACATAAGATCTAGCTAACATTTTAGTACGAACTATACCAGGGTGGTCTCGATGGAGTAACTCTAGGATTTTTTCTTTTAAAACTTCCGTCACTATTACGCGGTTACCATACAGTAAACAATCATTTTCAAGCGACAGGTTATGGCGATTGGTATAATAATACAAAGTTTCTTCATTAATTTTGTTCTGCGTAGGCCATCCTTAATTAAAATAACCTAGTATGGTTGAAAGAACTTCGTCGTTTTTAGTCTCGACTGTAATATCCCGAAAGGACAATAATTTTTGCTTGAAACTGGTATGAACTGAGAAACATGCTACTTCAACTGACATCATTAATTAATCTAGTGACTCATTTATAAGCTTTACTAAGCTCCATCAAGCCTCCACAACCTTCACAATCGCAATTTCCAAATTTCTTTGCATCAGAACTTTGGACTTTTTGTTAGTTTTTTTTGCTGTATTGTCGATTTTTGGGCTCTACTACTTTTTTCGAAAATTCAAATTTCGAGTGGAGGTACTGGCTTGAATCAAGCCATCCCCTCCACTATAAAAAAGTTGGAAAAATCAAAAATTAACACGTCAGAATTTGGGGCTTTTTTGGGCTCTTGAACACGCCAACAACCAATTTCCAAAAACCAACCCTACGAAAAATGAAACTAACCTCCTTGTTAAAACGGCAACTCGGAAAAAGCAAAGTACACCCAAATTTTTAGCTTATGTTGGGCTTTCGAATGCACGGAAAAAATTCCAAAAATCACCCCCCCCCCCCTATGTGCAAAAAACCACCTCTTGCCAAAAATGAAATCTGAAGAAAAAAAAGTGGATTAGAATTTAAGGCTTATTTCAGGCCCTCGAGTGCACCACAAAAAATGTTCAAAAACCACCCTTACGTAAAAAAACCACCTTCGAAAAAACTCAAACCCCTCTCGAATGCTTGAAACTTTCTTTCTGCAAAAACCACCCCTACATCTAAAAAATGCAATCCTCACTGATATCCTTTTTTTAGGCGTAGACGAATATAATTACATGTTCATGAAGTTACATTATTTAAATCGTATAATATTCAGTACACATCAATTGACAAAGATAAGATTGTACTTCATATGTTATATAAAAACTGTACGTATTAAACGTTATTGCTTAATTTTTTTAAGATAAAAGTAAAACATATTTGTAGGTTTTAATTGTTTACAAGGATTTTTATCCACTTTCGGATAGGAATTTTTAATTTAAACACTCAATAATCACACGTATGAAATGAAAGATTTTAATGCTCTTCAATGGAACAAAATTTTTGATTAAATGCCGCTGAACTGCAAAGAGTTGAATTTAAAACTTTCATACGTGCAACATTAGAAAGATTTCTGTTCACTAAAACCATGCCATTCTTTTTAATGATTTATACTAAAGAATAAATCAATGCATTTGGTAAATGTTTTATATTGTATCATTTTAATCAAAATTAAGCCTAAAACATTAAAAAAAAACGATTTAAAATTTCTTTCGAAGTCGTTCGTTTTAAAGTATTGATTCATTTTAAAAAATTTTTTATTTATGAAAATTAAACACTTATATTTGCAATGCAGACATTTTTTTTGAAGCGCTGTATAGAAAATTGCCTTAAATTCTAACAAATTTTGCTTATTTATTACAAAATGTTTTGTGTTCTTTCTAAATTTTAGCTTATAAGTCGTTAAGAAAAAAAAACCTTTAAAATTTTCCGAAGAATCTTGAGAATATTTTTTTCCGTTTTCTAGACGCCCTGAAAATTTGAGTCTACCTAAAATTCCTGAAACCTAAAAAATTAAATGATTTGTCTTAGTCTTCCATACTATTTTTTCACACTTTTTAAAATCTTGAAACAAATCTTGTCACACTTTGGAGAAAATAACAAAAAAAAAAAAGAAATATTCAATTATACCCAATTTAAATAATACAGGACGGTGATAAATTTAGACGAAGTGAGGTCATACACAGAAATAGCGGCAATGAATAAGTAAACTACTAAACTAAGAGGGTGACCGAAGACCTGCCAACTACATTGCAGACAAAAGGGAATTACAATAAAGGATATACATGGCGAGATGTGAGTAAGCCAGCCGAAGTCACGACTAAAGGAGAGGTACTAAAGGCATTAAAGAGAAGAGTTAATAATCCCTCCCTACACGGAATGCAACATGGAAACTAAGGGGGGTGGCGTTAATATTGTCCTAAAACAAAAGAAAATAGAGGAAACGGTTCTAGGTCATGTTAAGGTCGGTCCGTTACAGGAGAATGGGTCGCAAGACAGGTTACTAGGTACTCACATTTTCTAAATACTTCCCTCACATAATCCCAAATAATTCATCGGACGGCTGAAGAGGCACTATAATAACGCACTAAACCCGCGGCGAAGAAAATACACTAGTAGGCGCTCCATGAAAAAAAAGAAACTACACACTAATCATAGTGGCTCATTTGAAGTACAGACAAAGATGAGGGAAGGCACCTGGCTGAATCACAATTACAATAGAAAAGACAGGATTCCAGTCCTACCTCAACGATCGGTATCGAAAATCGCGTCAACAACATACACCTCGAGCTTACATATCGTACTGACTAGAGACGTGCTCGGCAGTGTCTCCAGAACGTGGGATTTTTCGGCCCCCACCACTCTTCCATATGGGAGAAATACATTCTCACGCAGCGTGTCGG
>JAAAKG020024788.1:0-20047 GCA_010014905.2 Druon quercuslanigerum | reverse complement strand
CCTGGCCTTTCCCCGATTCCCGGGTTTCCCTGATCTACGGTCAGCCTGAAATTATAAAGATGTACCTTTCAAAAGGATATTGTTAAAACATAATATTCCTGTTTCATTTTGCGAGAATTTTTGTTTATTTTACATTATTTCTATAAAATTTAAACCCGCAGTGAATTTATAATGTGTACCAACACCACGCAGAAAAAACTATTATATGGGGTGGAGGATCAAAAATCGATGGACAATGCGCCACGTGGTTCATGGAAGCCCAGAAAGAAGGAAACAATTTTTTTTATTTGACATAGAGATGTGTTCTTCATTTTAATAGCAAATTATTATTATCAACATAGGATCGGTAAGCTCCTCCGCATCTTTATAAGCACCTCAAGAAGAAACTTGTGAACTTAATTACGAAGAAAACCATACAGAAAAATATAGATTTCTTAGATTTATAAGGGGTAGTTTTCCATACTTCAGTGTTGTATCCTTCTGAATTGACCTGGTTAGGTTTCATACTCTTAATGAAGATATTTTCGATCTAGAGTTAAAAGAAATACTCCTTTGCGTAGTTTTTAGCTGCCAGGACCTTTCATTTTGTATACAGTGAAACAAAATGACGGTCAATCCTCTGAAAAAATTTTTGATAATTCTGAATTGAATAATTCTCGAATCCATATTTTTCGAAGTTCCAACTGCAAGAATGCTCCGGTGACTCGTTTTTCAACTCAATAGGTTCATTCAGCACCTAAAATACTGCACGTTTATTCGGATATATGCCACTGTAGGTAACTGCATACCGGCCAAAAGGGTCTTTTTCATGCGAACGCCCACATATTATTTCAAAAATTTGGTATATGAGAAGTAAATAACTAAACTTTATTATATTAAAAAAAGCCAGAAACGAACCATGCTAAGACAAATGTTTCCCGGAGCAAGTTTCTAAACGGTTGTTAGCAACATTCCCTTATAAAATATTTTCACTCTTATCTGCTTTATAAGTCTGATTTCCTTTTGATAGGTGTATCTGTTTCTGATACCTTCACTTCTTCCTGTTAATTTCCTGGATTTTAAATAATGTAACATATTTCTCCACTCATTTTCCGGAAGGTAAGATTATTAATGTTGAATGGTTTCCATTGAAATTCGAAATCAAAGATAGGTAGATCTATACATTTCGTTGGCAATCTTCCCTACCATTTATTATATAGTTATCATACGATCTCGGATGGACGAGCTGGATCGAAAACGAATTTAGCAGGAACCCAGCATGCAGCATCCGTCCCAATCCTCTCAACGTGCCTTCTGTATCATTGCCGGCAATGACTCTCTTTCCCTTTGGAATTACTCCATTTTTCTTCGCTAAATCGATATCTCGCACCATTTCCAGGATATGATATCGTCATATCGTCAACTGTGGAACTACATACGTGCCATACAAGCCGTAAATACTGTGAGGCTCAACGGAAGAGGAATGGAAGCGACGAAGCCTCGTTGTTCGACGGATGCTTGGAACATAAACCGGAAATATGGACGATATTCGAAGCGAAACGTAATTTCCTTCAGTAATTCTTTTCCTGGTATCCCAGGGAATTTACAAGTTACCATAGGACTTATACCATTATATTTTTATAATTTTAGAAAGACTAGAAAGATAATAGAACAGATTTAATTTTTAGTTGTATGGATAAAAATACAATAGGTACTTTTTTCCTTTAACATAAATTGAAAGTATCCATGTAGAAGAATAAAGCACAGGTAAAATCGGGCTATGCGTACCAAAATTTTATTAAAATACCCTCCGTTTGCAGGGTTTTCAACCTTTTCCTTTTTTATTCGTACTGAAATTTAAAAAACAATTTATTTTATGTATTATTTAAAAACTAATTTCAACCAGTCTTAACTTTGATATTAAATCTTGTTTCCAGTTATTTGTAATGTTTTTCTACATTTTGTCCAAAATATTGTGAAATTCAAGCAAATAGTGGGATTTAGTTGTTTATTTCTTTAAAAATAATTTTAGTCTTAAGTGGGTTCCCGGGGAGGGAAAGTGATATGGTCGAATGATCGCATTTCAGTTTGTGTTAAAAAATGACGGCTATAGAGTGAAGCAGCGCGCGCATCGTCTACATCCAAACGTATAGGTAGGTACCTATAGCTATAGCGCAAGCGAGAGATATTGTTTGATCCTCGAGTGACCGGGTTGAAGCAAATGAGAATCAAAACAAAACAAAGGTGAACTTCTTTCTTGCTCCTGAGTGCACATACGATATGAAAAATTGAGTTGATATTTATTCAGTGCAATTCTCTTAAGTTTTATTATTTATTTTTTAGATTTTTAAATTATGTTGAAATATTGCAATGTGTAGCGTCCTTCGTGTTAAAAAATAATGTCTGCACCGCAGGAGCAATGCTGAAATCGCGCTCGTTCGACTTTGGCGCCCTCACTACGCCGCGTATGCAGCATTTCCCTCCCTTGGTGCATAAGATACTATTTTATTACATAAAAACAGCTATGCTCCTTTCGAGTCGGATATTTACCGAAAATTAAAACGCAGCATTTTTAGTAGAAAAGGACTTAAATCGAGTAGTTAAAGGAAACAAAATTACAAAAAGTTTCCCCGCAACGACTAAAGTAATAGTTACAAAAAACAATACGCAGTAAAAGTAAGCTTAGCTTTTTTCAGTGTAAATTACTTCGAGTAGAAGTTTCTCGTAAGAGATTTTTTTCTATAGAATTGTTTTAAATTATGTATGGGATCGGTAGCATGAACATATTACGTGGCACTTTAAAGGGTTGGTGGGTGTGCTTCAGAGTCAGAATGTGTCCCACAGAATGGGGTCTCAAAGTTTTGATAATACGTGACAGTCTTCTGATCAAAAAGTAATGTTTATAACTTTGTCGATATATTAAGGAACTCGATAGTATCAACACAAGATGAATTCAGCAGTTGTATTTTCAACTGAATGGGTAAATTTTGAAGTCAAAGAACTAAGAAAGATAACTTGTCCACCAAAAGTAGATGGCTAAATCTCTAGTTGTAAAACGTTATTTTCAACAAACAAAAAAAGAATTTTTAGTTACTGAGTTTTCTACCACACAGTAAACTTTTTATAAAAGTCAAATTTTTGAATGATTAGTTGAATTCTTAATCGAAAATATGAATTTTATACAAAAAAGGTAATTTACGACCATATAGTTTATATTTTAACTAAAATAGATCAATTTGATTTTCAATAAAAATGGTGAACTTTCAACCATGAAGATTAATTTACTAACAAAACAGATAAATTTAAAAAAAATATATATAAATTTTCAATATACATATTCAAACTAAAATGGAAGTGAGATTTTCAGTCAAGAAACGTAAATATCAACAATAAGAAAACGAACCTTCAACAGAATATTTAATATTTCTACCAAAAAGTTTATTTCATAGCAAAAAAGATTTTTTTAACATAGAAGACAATTTTCTCAACGAAGTTCATAATCTTCTAACCAATTACTTGAATTTCTAACTAAAAAAAAAAAAGATTAAAACTATACTTTGTGTCATAACCTTCTTGAAAACAAGCATCAGAAGCAGATAAAAGAAAATTTGGTTTTCTTGACCATGTTAAATTATAAATAAAAGGAATAAATGGCGTACTTAGCAAGGGGAGACTGTGGGATACAGCTATGTAATTTTTTTAAAGATAAATATAAATTTTCTCTATCAGGCATGAATTTTTATGTAGCGGGCGTAAAGATTTATGTCGGCCTGACAGGGGCGAGCGCATGTGCCAAGTTCGCATAGGCTGTACGGCCATATTACGCCTGATTCACGTTCTTACAATGGCGTTCAGACCATCTTTATTATATGTTTTGGGGGTCGCTGAATCTGAATCCGAGGTCTAAAAAACCCCAGTATGACAGGGTTTTTACATAACTTTCGAAATAACTTGTAATCTAAGGTATTTAACGCTTCAACGTTTTGACTTTAGCCGTTTATTTAACAAAAATCATAGTATCCAGGGATGCATATCTGGATGCAGCCATACGTAAGTCAGACGAATATATTTCATGATTTTCTTTGAAAATCAAAACCCTGACGTTCTGGAGATTTTTAGACTGCGGATTCGGATTCAGCGAGTCCAAACACATATAGCAAACATGGTCTGATCCCCAGAATCGGAAAAAAATGTTATCAGATTTTTTGAGGTTATATCAAAACCCTGACTTGTTGGGATTTTTTGGACCTCGGATTCGGGTTTAGCAACCCCAGAAACATGTAATAAACATGGCCTGACTCCCCGGAAGCGAAAAAAAAAATTTGTAAGGTTTTTTGAGTTTATGTCAGAATCAGAACCTGTACATGTTGGGGTATTTTTGGACCGCATATTCGGATTCAGCGAACCCCAAAAACATATTGTAAACATAGTCTGACTTTCAGATGCGGAAAAAGATTTTTTTTTGTGTTGTTGTGCCAAATTTTTATACTTATTGCTATTGAAAAATAAACGAAAAAGTTCACACATCTTTTCCCACTGGCATTCTTTTAGATAACATACTTTGCTTTAATATTATTTTGAATCAAAATTTCTGAATACTGCTGAAATGTGTTTCTTATTGATCAAGTAATATGTCGTACTTACTTTAGTTAGCGAGCTACATTTTTAGCGAAATTCGGTTAAAAATATTACTTTGAGGATCAAAAAGTATGAATATCTAAAATTATCAAAAATCAGTATTCTTTAGTAATGTATTTCATGTGAGAAATAAGGTATCTCTCTGACTAACCGTCGATTTTCATGTGCATCGCTCGAAATTTTTTCAAATTCAAAAAAAATATAAATTCTTTTTTTTGATAAAAATGATATTTAGAGGTGGCGCAATCTAATGAAGTATAACGCGTACTTCCCATATGAAAAAAATACTTTTTTGAACATTTTATTCAGAATCGATACAGACTTCTGTAAAAAAACAAGAATCCAGAATCGCTAATATTTGCTGAATCGTCGTAAAACTTAACACTTATCTTTTTAAAAATTATCATCGAATAAGAATTATATATTACTTTTCAAATGTCACCCCATAAGTCTATTTTATAGGGTCTCAAAAAGCCTCATCAGTGAAAAAATCGTTTTTGCAAGTTTTTGCGCTAATTATTTTTTTGCGGCTTTGGCAATGAAAATTATTTCTAATATATTTAATCCTACTTTACACTGCTAATTAGATGTTTAAATAAATTGATTTAACAATTTATTATTGTCTGCAGCAATTTGCTCTCAGAATAGAGATAGAAAGTCACGGTTTTTTTTTTAAATTTTCACTATTTATCCAATATTCAATCAAAGTGAACTATTGTTTATACATTTTAACAAAAATAATGAATTAAATAATTTATTATTATTGTTAATAATATTAAATTTGAATAATGCTACAAAGTGAGGTTTTTCCTGAAATTTTCAACTTTTCGTTCTATTTTCACTTGGAGTGAGTTAATGCTCAATTAAGTACAGCAAAAATAATTGTTTGAACAAGTTATTATTGTTTATAGCTATCTTCTTATATATTGATACTAGATAGTTGAATTTTTTCTGCATTTTTAAAGTTTTTTTTTAATGTCAATTAGTGTGATGTAATAATTAATTCAAGTTAACAAAAATAATGTTTTAAATAATTTTTTATTATTTTTGTAAATAATACCACATAGATTTGGTTTCTTTCTGGGGTTTATATTTTTTATCCACTTTTGACTTACTCAGGTACTAATTAATGCACGTTAATAAAAATAGTTCTTTGTCGTAAATATATTTGGCTAGAGAGGGGGGCCTGATATCAATATATGTTCAATTTCAAATTTTTCTGGCGCTTTGCAATAAACGTCTTGTTGTAACCTAAAACAAAACTTTTATACCTTATGTACAGACCTACTCCTCCCACTTCTTTACTTGTGGGGTTTTTTGGGACTCTATAAAACAAACTTCTTGGAGATTTATTCTGAATAACATTTACGAAAAAGTATTTTTTTCTTATGTGAAATACGTCATAAACTTCGCGGGGCTTTTGCCACCTCTGAATATAATTTTATTTCAAAAAATAATGAATGGTTTTATTTTTCTATAGATTCAAACAAATTTCCAGACAATATGCACGAAAATTCGAAAAAAATTGTTGGGCTACTCTAATATGCAATCATGAAATATTTTAGATTAAACTACTTCAATTGTTTTTAGTTTACAAGCTAGGTAGAACTAGCTTATACGATTCAAAATTTAGGAGTTCTCTTATGTATTTTTAAATTTACATGTATATACCTAAATTACTTCAGTTTTTAAATTTTGCGATCTATCTTAAGTGGATTAAGTGGACTAAATGGTTTAGAAACAAATTAATGGCTTAAATTGTTTAAATTTACGAGCCAACCCAAGCATTTGAGGGCTAGCTAAAACTTTTTAAGATTAAGTAAAAACTTACAAGCTTATCTTAGATCGAAACCAAAACAGGTTAACAAAAATAGTTTTTACAAATAATTGGATAAACCTCTAGCTTAGAATGACATTAAAAATCATTATCACCCGAAGTTAAGAGTCCTCACATTTTGATCGAAATCATAATGATGCCAGACTCGTGAATAATTAGCGTGCAAGCATAACTTATTATATGCGATAGTTCGCTTGTCTATGGTTTACGAGAGGATGACAAAGGGGCTGATTTACAGGCGAAGTACCTGTCTCTTGCAGGGAAACTTTGCCGTAAACAGTCGGGCCTACCATGCTGAGGGTGAATGGCGTTCTAGCGATAATTGGAATTAAATCGGGCCAAATAGGGGATCGGATTAAATCTTGATGCCGTATAGCAGAAATGAGAATGTACTCAAGAGATCTTTGATTTCAAGTCCTCCTCAAACTTCACTGCGCTGGTTTCAAATATACTCGAACTGGAAGTCGAGCTCGTTTGGAAGATGAGAGTTAGGAGACCTTTAAGCCTTAGTTGATCGTGAGTAGTCTAGTATTAAGTACCCTACCCCACCAGAAGTGTGCAATGTGCATCCAGACCTACACTCCAGATTCTAGCTTCTCATATCATCTCAGAAACCTATTCCGATATACCGAAGTGTGCACGATTTCGATTATCGCCAAATTCTCCATATTTCCAAAAAGCAAATTTTAAAAAATAATTTTTAAAATGATTTCTCGTTGTACTCGTATATTAGGTGATCCTAAACTGCGTAATCAGTTATGTGATATTTTGCATCCCTCTACCCCCCACCCCACCCAAAAGTAATGTAGCTATGGTGTAAGAACATACTTCTGTTTATTATGCGTTTTCTCGTTTCGAGCAAATTCAGTTGCTAATGTGCCTATGTGAACGTGTAGCTTCGACAATAAATCAAGACTAGACTAGACCAGGGGGAGAACAGCATACAGGGTAAAATGAGACACTGAATTTCATCTCAAAATATGTGGTTTTTTTCGCTTATTTTCACAAGCAGCTGAATAAATAATAATGAATTTATCGAAAATCTATTTTTTTTTAAATTGACTAAAAATAAAAGTGATTAAAATGTCAGCATCTGAATGCTGTTATTTTATGGTATTTCAAAACAAAAAGAAATCATTAAAAATAACAGGTATTATTTGCAATCGAAGTATTTAATTAAGTTTGCTTATTAAGCTTGAAAGTACTAAAATCCGTACAAAATTAAATGTTAAAAACAGGCAATATTAAAATTTTCATCAAAATCATGATTTGAGGGGAAATGAGCCAACTTTATGGGGCGTACTGAGATGCTTTTGTCGAGCTTCTCATAGCCTTTTTATGAAACTGGAGAAAGAATTTTTTTATGCTCACAGTCAAATGACCATAACGGTCAACCAAAATTACATTCATATTTGATATATGCAGTATGTCTTAATTTTTAGTACTAAAAATAATTATATTTAGAATAATAATTCCATTAGCTCAAGCCGATTCACTTACGATCGAAGTAAGTCCTCTGCAGAAATCGATCTCCGAAATACAAAAGATATCAAATTCAGCTGTAGAACGTTTGCACAATGAATTGATGAAATTGCACTTGCCGTATACTGATGAATCAATTGAATTTTTTACCATAAAATATGAAATTCTTCCCAAAAACATGAATTATTAGCGAAACATGTAACAGTTTATATTTGAACGAAGAACGATTAAAATTTGAAATATAAACCAGTGAAATCAATAAAACAATCAGATCTTTTAGCAAAATAGTTGAACTCTTAAACGAAACAGATTAATTCTTAATCAAGCGGTTGCAATTCTCACCAAAACAGATCAACTTGACTAAAAACATTAATTTTTTACAAAACAAAACGAACTTTTAACAGAATACATAAATTTTAAATGAGCAGATTAATTTTTAACCAAACAGTTGAATTTTAAGTCAAAAACGTAAATTTTTAACCAAGAATATTAAATTTCTAGCAAAAAAGACAAAATATCAACAAAATATAAGTATTTTCAACCAAACAATTGCATTTTTACCAAAAAAAAAATTATATGATTTCTTAATACAATATGTAACAGTTCATATTTCAATAAACGACGATTTAAGACCGAAATAGGAAACAGTAAAATTCAACAAAATAATAAGATTCCTCACAAAAATAGTTCAATCTTTAAATAAAGCAGATTCCTTATAAGGCGACTGCATGGTTTGAAAATTCTGCAGATCTAAAAATAAAATGCCTGCGAAGTACTTGCTTTTAGCGAGCCTATCGTTTTTGTACATTTAAGAAAAGACTTATGTAAGTTAAGAAGGAAGATATTGATTTCGAGGTACCGAGAGTTATAGACCCTCTAATGAACGCTCATTTGATCGTCTTCTGTTGGCCATCGGATTTGAATCCGCGCCATACTCTTCGTGCTTTGAGAGACTCGGAAAAGATATTGTAAAATCTATTTGTTCATTGAATTAATGTGTTAAAAGTGTAATTTTATCGATTAGCATTTCTAAAAAATGTGGTTCTTCTTTCTTTTGTTGATGTTGTTGATTTTATTGATTTTGTTGGTTTATTTTGTTGAAATTCCATATATTCGAAATTGAGTATCTTGGCAAAAAAAATATATTCGAGTAAGCTCAACGGCAGTCGGAAGAACAAGACCCTATACTTTAAGGTGTTCCATATCATTTTCAGAATCGCGTTCTTCGCAAGAGAAATTCTGACCAGCACGCCAAAAACCTCCGGAAAAGTATACTCGGGTTTCTGGTAAAATTTTTTGTCAGCCTGTGTTATTTATGAAAAAATAAACTAATTGCTATAATTATTAGTTACAAATATTTATTCCTAACAACCAAAATTACATTGTTAAGAAAATGGTTAGCTTATCAAACAATGAAATTAATTTAAAAATAAAATGATGAATCTAACGAAAAAATGGATGTTTATGAAAGTAATTCAACTTTAAACTAAGTAGTGGAATTATCAACCAAAGAAGATGAACTCTCAACGAAAATTATAATAAAATTTTGATACTATGATTTCTGTTGACTAGCGTACTGTAATTGCTTATAAACCAGAATGTTTTTAATCTTCAGCTGTGAAATTGAAATTTTAAATTGTAGAAATAGAGCAATTCTTCAAAAGCATGGAAAGAGGCAAGAAGGGAATGTGGAAAACGCTATGAGGTCGGAAATATTAAACTGATTTTCAAAATTATGAAGTCAATTTTAAGGTATATCATTGTAGGGTAAGAGAATTTCAAAATTTGCAAAATTTGATTCGTATAAAAGAAATTTTCATATAGATGAATGCCATGAAAGATTCTCTTAGAATGGAACTTTTATTGGATAAAAATTCATAGGAATGAATGCTCTTTGGGATATAGAAATGAATTTATACCCGTCGCCCTTCTGACGAATTACCATTCACATTCTCGATGACCTGGCCATGCACAGGATGGTGAAATAGTAGAACATCCTACGGCTGCTAAAGAGACCACCACTAAGATAGAAATGGTGTGGTAGATTCTCTTGGAAGAAGTGAAACTCGGTATGAGGGAGGGTGTCCAATACCATGAATGGACTTTCAAGCAGGCATACATCAGCCACCACCACCAGCTTTACCTTTTCCCCTTATTGGAAAAAAATTTGCTCTTTTTTTTCTCCATTTCTCTTTCTCTGTCCCTTGCTCCTTAATACGTTCTCCATCCTCCTTAGTTTTCCCTTTCAAAGCTTTTCTCAATCACAGGGGATCTGGAAATTTGCAAATATCTCTGGATATGCATGCGTAATCTTTAGAACTAATTAAAATTTTTGGAGTTTTTCCAAATGAATAAAATAAAATAAAACCTGGAATCATTACACGATTATAAGCCCCCACATAATAATAAAAAAACCTGAGTAAAAGCTGAAAACAATATTGCCTTAAGTTTTATAATATTCATTTATTTAATAACCTATTTGATTTTGTAAGCGAAGAGAAGTAGGAAGAAGAATCAAATTATATTTATTTTAAATAGAATCACTTCCTGAAGTATTGCATTTAGAGAAATTTGTACTTGGCGCCATAGTCACATCCTTAGTATGGGTAATTGTAAGGTAACCTTTAAAAAAGTATCAAAGTCAAAATTTGGTGTTTTTGAAGTAAAAAAATTCGTATCTGTATTATTTTGCAACTAATTATCAGTGAATAACTAACAGTGTGAAAATGATTCAGAAATTGCGTATTTACCATTGTTAATATGATTATCAGTATTATCTGTATTTTTCAAAGTTTCCTTACTGATATGTGATGTCAATATTTTTGTATCATTTTGGAGAAAAATATATTTTTTAATTTTAAATATTTTGAAATACCTTGAAATATTTGAAAATCTCTTCAAATCTTTGAAATCCTACGAAATTCTTCAATTTTTGTAAATGAATACTTTGAAATCCATCAAAATGTTATATAATGCTGTAAAATTACGTATAATCTGATGGTAGCCCTGTCAGTCCCTTTAAATATTTGAACTCTTATGTAATTATTTGAGATCCTGGAAAACTCATGAAAATACCTTATTGATTTTAAATCCTCAAAAATCTTATAAAGCCCCTTGATGTTCCTTTAAACCCTTTTAAATATTTCAAAATTTTGATAGTTTTCTGAAATACCTTTAATTTTTTTAAATATCTTCTTGCAAATCCTATATGAAATTCTTACAAATGTTCTGGGATTCAAGAAAATGCTTTCAAGTCGCATGGAATTTTGGAAATCCTAAGAAATACTGTAAAATGTTTTTAAAAAATTCATAACTATTGAAATCCCATAAAAATCCTTTGGAATCTTGTGAAGTTCCTTATAATAATTAAAAATACCCTAAAACCTTTTAAATACTATGATATCAATCAGTACTATAGAGATATACGCCCATCTTTAAACTTTAATTCTTATCAACTCCAATGATGAATTTAAGTAGATGTAATAGTTTTTGACCAAGAATGCGTTAAAAATAAAGATGGTAGGTTCATCGGTTTATTGGTCCTTTATTTAACGTTGTAAACTAAGTTTCGCCCACTATACGCAGGGCCTGATCGGGTGTGATGGGATTTCGAAATCGTAAATAAAAACAATTTTGCTGCACATGTGTCGATGTAAAAGAAGAATTTTAAATTTTCAAAGCCCTCACAGCATAAAAGAAACAATTAGGTTCTTTCTTTCTCTCTTCAGTTCCCTCCATGGCATGGTACTTTTTTATTTAAAAACTTATTTTGGTGGGCCAACCCATGCCATGGGTGGAAGTGAAGAGAGAAAGAAAGATCCTAATTGTTTCTTTTATGCTGTGAGGGCTTTGAAAATTTAAAATTCTTTTTTTACATCGACACATGTGCAGCAACATTGTTTTTATTTACGATTTGGAAATTCAATCACTCCTGATTAAGCCCTACGTATAGTGGGCGATACGTAGTTTAAAACGCTAAATAAAGGGCCAATAAACCGATAAACCTACCATCTTCATTATCTATAATGATAAATATTTAGTTAAAATATTGAAAATATTTTTTGGTGTAAACATAATAATTAAATCTGCTTTTAGAGCCTTCATATAGGTAAACTGAGTTTTTGCTATGTCTTTATCAATGATATAAGCAATAAATCAAGTAACTTTAAGGTTAATAAAAACTATTTTTAAATTTAAAAATAATGAGAATATAGATTATTTTTCTTATTACAACTAACTTAACTAAATGAAGAAACATTCTGTTATCGGACAACAAGGTACTCGAAAATAAAAATTATTTTTCTTCAAATAATAAACGCGTGTTAATGGTCCGAATTATTGTACGGTCCATTACGGGCTTCTAAATTGTTTATTTTTGGCAAATAAAGACACTTTAAGCGTATCTAAATTTTCACATGTAGAAGAATATTCAATAATCTTGAATTAATGATTAATCTAAATATGGAAATAAAAATCTGAAGCTATAAAATTAATGAAAAACTGTTTTGTTAGCAGATGTCAAAAAAATGTCGGACATTGAAAAAGTGCTTGTACCTTTGAACCTATAATTAGCAACGAAAAAATCTTTATTTTGTGATTCTTCCATTTATTCTGAAAACACGCGTGTGTTTAATAATCAGATCTTAAGTTTTCTTTTAAAAGATATAAAGGTAAAAGTTCGAAAAAAGGTAATGAGGGACACGTTAACGAATAACAGCGATTCATACTTAGTTGAATGTATTTTAATACCGAATAAACTGAAAACAGGTAGGATATCTGATAAAAAATGTTACAATTCGAGAAGATGTTATTAAACACCATTATTATTATAAGTCTAATTTTTTTAACCATATACATATAATAATGAGAAAATGAACACTGAAAATACCAATTGCATGTATTATACATCAGAAGTTTGATCAGGAGTCGAATAAGAAGAGAAAACATACCATTAAAGAGGGTAACAAATTTTGCTTTATATTGAGCAATGGCTCGATCTATTCCTTCAATTTAGTTATTCTTTACGACTTTCCGACTTGATATATATGGTTATATGGCAACTCTTGTTGACTTGCTCATCCCTGTATACTGGAACGTAACACGTGCTCGAAAACCGACCGAGAATGTCAATAGCAACAGCTGTCCCTTCAACATTGCAAAGAAATCAGTGGTTAGTCGAACAACTGTTACACGACTGGAATTCCAATAAAGAGGGGAAGTTTTTCTCCAACTTCTACAAATAAAAGCATACCACGTATAACAACTTTTCACATTTATAACAACAGGGCACAAGACCTTACTTTCCCTCGAGATGCACAACCCTTTTTAATCTAACTTTTCTTTATCTCTACCTGTATTATTTTTTACTATATTAGAACATTGTTAAACTCATCATTTGCTTAAAGCAAACCTTAAAGCTTCAAAAAAATAAAATAAAATCAGAACTTCCATGCATAAATAAACTTTCAATTCTTCACGTAAATAATAATTAACTATCTTTTATTTTATTTAAATCAGATAAAGGTTCACATTCCGAAAATCTTATATGAAAAACTGTCACAATTTTTATTTCGCTCCACTCGAAAATGAATCGACTTCAAAATTAATTAAAAACTACGTTACGCTGTTTATAAAACTTTTTTCTCATATCTCCTTCTTCGCCACAGATCATCACACAAATCTTCAATCCCCAAGATAACTTCACAAATACACCCTTACCCTCCCTTTGAGCCTAACATTTTTTCTTCGATTGCATTTGATAAACACCTAGATGAAAACACTAAACGTACCAACGTAAGGGTGTAACATACTTTACACTACCAAACGGATGCATTTACAACCAAGTAGTTGAACTTTCAAACAAAAGCAGTCGCCTTTTTGAACAAATATTTGAACTTCTTAGTCAAAAATACTATTTGTTATAAAACAGTTTAGTTTGCAATTTAAAAAGACGAATATTCTTCAAAATAATTAAGGTTTAACTTTTAACCAAATAGTTTAATGTTCTACCAAGAAGATTATTTTCCTACTAAAAAGGACGTGTTGACAAAAATTAAATAAATTTTCAACCAGGAAGTTAATTTTTTTTAAATGTGAAAAAAATAGTTAATTTTTCAACTACAGAGGTTCAATGATTAATAATGAGGTGTTTTCTGAATCAAAAATATGATACATAACCTTCAATAAAAAAAATTAACTTGAAAAAATAGTTTAATTTTCTTAGCGGATAGTATTAATTCAAGTAATGAAATCAAGAAGTTTAATATTCTGCAAAAAAGAAGAATTGATAATAAAATATATACATTTTCAACCAAATAATTGAATTTTCAACTCTAAACTACGCATTTTCAACTAGTAATGAAGTCGCAAAATTCTCAGTGAATAATAATAATACTTTTCAATCAACAGAAGACGAACTTGCACCCAATACAAAAATGTATAACTAATGGTAAAATACTAACATTTTTAATTAAAATTAATTAATTAATTAATTGGTTGCCTCAAAAAATTAGTTTTTAATTAAAATAACGTTCAACTTCAAACCAAATAGTTGAATTATCAACCAAACTAGAGGAATTCTCTATATATTTGTTAAATTTTTGGCAAAGAAAATCAATTTTTATTAACAAAAGAAAACAATATTTGAAAAATAGTTTAATCTTCAGAAATATAGTAGAATTTTTAACAAAAGAGGTGACTTCTGAACCAAAAATATAACAGTCAACTTTTACTTGAAAAGAATGAACTTTCAACGAAAAAGAGTCGGATTGTCTTTCTCAATGGAGATGTTTACTTGCAAAATAAAATAACTTATATTCATTTTTCCAAGCATTTCCATACATTTTCAGTCACATTTATATTTTCCATGTGACATAAATCGTCACAAAATCTTTATACCTCTACGCTCTAGCAGGGTGATGTAGTTTTTAAACGGCCCCTTAATTATAATTAAAAATAGAGTCTGCTCTTTCATCTGAGCTTTCAACCATCTTGAGTATAATAAAAATATATTCAAGAGAAAGCATGATATTAAATTTAGTTGAGGTGTAGGAAGGAGGAGGGTGCACATCAAGTGAAGAATATTCACGCGTGAAACACCCGTTTAATTACCATCACTTCAGATTTACACGACGGACGTATTATGCTGAAGAAATTGGAGTCACAGAAAAGTTTCGACCTTCATCGCATTAGAGGCGAGGAGACAGAAACATGCAATTACCAAACGAATCTCAGGGTTTACTTGAAAGTGGCAAAATTTCTAGAAAGTCAGAATCCCATTCATCCCAGCTAGCCAGGCCTTCTTTCTGCTCCGAGAGGTGAATTCAACGTTGAAAACGCGAGCAAAATCACAAAATCGACGACTCTAAGAACTTTAGCAGATTCTCTACCGTCGATTCGTTCTGAATGCGAGAAAAGATCCATTTCGTTATTTAAACGATAACCTAACTTCTTCCTTATCTACATTTAAAATTACTTTTTAAAAACTTGTCCAATTTAGCTGATTGATGGCAGGAAAATTGCAAGTTTTCCAACTTTCATCATTTCAACCATTTTAAATGTAAGAACTAAAGTTTTAATGCTTTTGAATACTGAAATGCATTGCAATTAAATTACTACTAGGCTCAACTCTACAAACATTTTTTAGAGCTCTTTTCGATACATTAGTTCTTTCTTTGTCAATGTAGTTTCATTTTCAAATCAAATTGCAAGACTCAAGACAAGAGGTAAGCCAAAAAACATGATAAGTCCGTTTCTTGGAAAAATGAGGCATGCACGGTTTTAGAATTTTTAGGACACAAGGCATATGGAGAGATTATCAATATTTATCGGGAAGTCTCCTGCGAATAATTTTCTTCAAATTAATTCACCCCCTCCCCACCCCCTCCGCGCCTAATGGAAACACAAAAATTCCAGCAGAAAAATAAAATGGAGGGTTATGAGCTCTGCCTTTGGCCCTTAATTGTTTTTATTCGACAAGTTAAATCTTTTTAAGCACTTTGTCAATAGTCATGGACAGGAAGATTGATCTTTGTTTTAATCATTTACCAAGTGTTGCAACAATTTATTATCATTAAAAGCTTCTGTGTTGATCAATGATTGCTGCCCTAAGATAAAAAAGTAAACCAATACGAATTTGTTGCGGAATGGAAATCAATTTATAATTGACGTAGATATTTAATAATGAGCGGCAAAGTTAACCAAATGAAAAATAAAAGTAGAGTAGTAAATAATGACTGATTAGTTAAACAGTTGGTGAATGATTGAAACAAGCATCAGTCTTGCTGAGAACAAATAATTGTTCAATGAAGCGAAAAGAAGAATCTTTCATGAACTTAGTAGGAAAAAGATTATTAAACAAAAAAATTTGTTATTGCAAAAATTTTCCTACTTATTTCGACTTCATATCAATTATTTTTCAAGGCATACTGTAAAAGGAGGGTACAAGTGATACAGATCCATTAGATATTACTTATTCTAGATGTATAAAATCATTTTTATTATTTGTCTGATATGGAAAGAGAAAAACCTCTGAAGGTGGACTGGTTATATGAGATTAGTTAGCATTTTCCTTATTTTTTAAAGAATTTTTAGAAGTTAAAACATTTTTAAATTATTATTTAAATTTATTAGTCACATCAAATTTTAAAAATTTACAAAAACATAGAATGCGATTAACTAACGATATAAAAAATTTCATCTGAAATTTTCTTGGAAGTATTTGTTTTAACTCACATGATAATTTTCTACAGAAAACACTACTTATTGTTACATTTTGATTTTGTTTTTTGAAATTTCTCTAAACAATATGGCTTTAAAATTTATAACAAAACTAGGTGATTTTAACACTTGGTGATAACCTTACCACTAAAATCACAATAAAATAAGTAGTATTTTCTATAGAAAGTTATGATGTAAGTTAAAACAGATACCTCCAATAAAATTTTAGATGAGATTTTTTATACTGTGAGTTAATCGCATGCTATGTTTTGGTACATTTTGAAAATCATTTTTTGAATCTACACTAAGCATAATTCAATGGATTTATATTACCTGTAACTTTCTTTTACATTATGCTTTGAAGAAGACTTGATATAAAGTCGAAATATGTCCGCAAATTTTTCTAATAAATAAATCTTAACATAAAAACCGGTTTAAGCCTTGATAAAACTTATTAAATTTCTATCTCCAAAAATTAACTCAAAAATAATTTATGTCAAAAAAAGTAAATTTAGAGCTCATATGTGTCCATTTTGCGTAAAATTATCAATTGTAATTTTTTGGGCCTCCATACACGGGGGTAGGGGCATCAAAATTCAAAGAAGTTTAGCAAAAGTTATCCGTTGGAGACTGCCCAAGAAATTCTAATAATCTCCTTTAAACTAGGTTTGAACCCAGAAAAGGGAATCATATTTTCCCGAAAACGAAACTTTTTTCATTTTAATCTAATGGGATTTCCTGGACCTTTGCGGCACATCTTAATATGAAACGATTCAGCTTGAACTTGCAAGGAATTTTTTTCTGCGAAACTCACGAAATGGAGGGCAAGGTGCGCTGGTTCGCATAAATGCAAGTTTGTAGGTTTATACTAAATAATATGGTTAAGATTAAATAACAAGATTATTACGTTAAATGATCAATTAAAATTTTAATATAATTAAATTCTATAAATGTATCTTGTATTATCAGCAGGATTTTGTCGGAAAGCAATTAAATTCCGTATAAATGCAAAGCACAATAACTACTGGTAATTAGATTTACAATAAGCACTGGGTAATCTTAATCTCAATACAAATTTGAGCAGGTTAGCAATCGTAACTTTCTAGTACGATGCATATCCTGATAAGCTACCTTAGCATTCATTCTCGACAATGGCACTATTAGATCAAATCTATTGCTCCCCATATCCTCGTGCTACTAGCCTTCTGTTAATTTCAAGCGGAAACCTAATGATGCTCACAACTTTGCTTTTTACTTCTTAAAATCATCAGAAACAAAATATTAGTTGATGAGTTGAATAACCCGTTAAACTACCGTCTTTTAGCTTGGTAATTTTTAAATTCAAATTCGGAATTTGACATTGGTCAACTTTGTATTTTAAAGTTGTTTATTACAATATATTTCCACAGCAGGATGAATGCTTACATTTGAATGGTATCTATTTTAGACTTTTTGTATAATATCCTTGAAAAACTTATGCAAAAGATCTATGAGATGCCTAAAATTGATGTGACAGTGCTAAGCAGAATACAATTCATGAAATACGTCGCTCTAGCTTTATGCGAAAAACAGTAAATTGAAAACAGCTTTTTGCTAAAATTTTAATACAAGAGTCATACTTTATGTGTTGAAGTATTAGATTACAAAAAATACACCTACGGTATATTTTCTTTAAAAAAATCAGATTTCGCATTTTTTATTGCAAGGATTTTTAAATTGTTTGAGGTTAAAAGTATATCAAAAACTAATAACTGAAGCAATACTTGTCAAGAAATTCAAACATAACTATGGTTCTGTTCTAGGAAATTTAATCAAAGTCTTTAGTTTAGATCAGGATTAAATACTTTATTGATGTTTTACTTTACGTAATGAATGCTTTTTAAAATTAGACTGTTGTTAAACTTTTCCTTCCATATACATGCAAAGAGCTTGGTTAATTGTATTAATTTCTAAATGATCAAGAACAAGCTAGATTTCTCTTAAATAACCTTTCAATTTGAAAAATTCAAAATTTCAATTTGAAAATAATTTGAACACGAAATGATTTTTGAGATTGAAATTATTGTGGCTATCGGATTATCAACCGTTAATGGGGATTACACATTAAGTAGATTATTCACGAAATTGCTGATACATATTCGTGTAATTTACGTGCGCATGTAGAGAGCGACTATTGCCGCACGATCCAACCCGTTTGTAATAACTGAAAAGCCTTGCTTTCCTGTTAATACGTGCTTCCGGCGTTAAATGGTTATTTAGCCTTTGAAGTGTTCGCGAATGCTGTTTTTATTGAATTTATGTATAATTTTGATTTATTTAAGTATTTATTTATTTAACAGGTGCTCTTTATATTCTGAATTTATATGGTAAAAGTAAGACTACTCGTTGCAAAGTCATGACACTATTATTAATATTAGCAATTAACTTAAAACCAAAGAAAAAAATAAGGGTTATCTTTACCCAGATTTCGGCGTACAGATTTTCTGCAACAAAAATTACCCCCATGCGCGTAATCTTTACCCTACCATACCGGGAAATTATTCTACTTTTACCCACGTTGAAAGATTAATGTTTAATGTTAACCTCGAGGGACGTTTTACGGCTTTTAAAAGTTGGCATGGCCGTCTTTGCGAAGTTAAAACCCGAATTGACCAAAGGTTGTTAACAACATAGGCAGCCTTACCTTCATCGATCATATTTATGGAGCCGTGATGATTTCAAAGAGTTGTCGAATTTATTTCGATAATAAACGCTCGCTTTAGGGTGGCAAAAAAGGCAACAGTTCGAATATCTTTAGGGATAATGGCTCATTCTGTGAGGTTCCCAAACAAACAAAAAAGCATTTTTCTATCTGACAGGGTTTATGTGTTCCGCGCCACCCTGCCCCTCACCTTTCGCATTGAAAGCTTTTATTTCCATAAAATAAGTGAAAATTACAGCGATTTTCAAAAATCACTTCCCCGAATGTCACATATGCATTGAGTTTCGATTTTTAATCCCCAAACCTCTCTCCGCAAAAAAATCTACCAAAAATCACAGCCAATTTTTAATGGTTAAATTGATGACTCACGTATTCTTTAATAATTACACAGCACCACAAAAAAAGTGGTCTGTCCCAGAAGCGAGACCAATGTACCCTTATGTTTTTGGAGTCGCTGAAACCGAATATGACCTCAGAATTGCTTCATCAAATCAGGATTTTTTTCTACCCTCAAACTAAGGGCTCCCATTTACTGAATTTAAGGTAATCCACTTAAAAAATGTTTTTTTTTTCTCCAGAAACGAGACCAATGTACGCTTATGTTTTTGGGGCCCATGAAACCGTATATGACCTCAGAAAATGTTCATCAGGTCAGCATTTTGTTCTTACCTTAAAATAAGAGCTCAAATTTG
>JAAAKG020024777.1:0-20047 GCA_010014905.2 Druon quercuslanigerum | reverse complement strand
CTGTTTCCAATATGTATTTTATTACAATTATTCTTAAGAATTTTTCGGCTGAAAAATGCATTATATATATATTTATATATATATATATATACATCTCACTTGAACGAATTTCGTACATATTTCAAAGGACCAATGAGTGAACATATAAAAAAGAAAGAAAGAAAAGAAGAGATGCCAGCGTAACTTGACACTCTTCAGATTTCATATTACGAATAAAACTCAGTGTTAGTGCCCAGAGATGACATAAACTCCAATCTAATGCAACGCTGCTGAAGACTGGTGATCTTCTCAGTATAAAAACATCAACCTAAGATGATTCTCTCGGTTCCACCCCCTCTTCCTATTCCTTCCTTATTAACTGAAGTTTGGTTAGACGGACGTTATAACTACAGTTTACACCATATGAAGAATTGCTACTTAACTCGAACATAATTTTGTCTCGTAAAATAAACTTATTGCATAAAGGACTGAAGCTTTAGTTGGCTGAGAGGACAGAAAATTTAATTGGCAAAAGGCATGCACACGGAAAATAAAAAGGTCAAGATTTAGGTGACGAATGGAGACTGGGAGTAGGTCTTATTTTGAATGAAAGAGCGAGATAGCATCTCGGAGTTCGTGATTTCGTATCTCCCAGATAGCTGTGGCCTAAAAAGAAGGTAGGAATCAAAAGATTATTTCACATATCATGTTTTGCGCCAGTTGATAGTGACGCCATAGAAGTAAAAGACGTCTTCTGGGACACTTTTAATGATACGATAAAGATTTTCGATCATGGTGAAAGAATAATTCAACTAGGAGATGTGCATGGATGGGTTGGCATCCAAAATCAGGATACAGAAAGAGTACTAGGCCATTTTGGGGATCCAAGAACATACTATAACAAAGATAAATTAGTTGGCTTATGCTTAGAAAAGAGTCTGTTTATTACAAATACTTGGTTTAGGCATCAAATTATTCACAAGTGCACCAGCATGAAAGGAAATAGGCACAGTATACTTGACTTTGTTGATGCGGAGGAGAGACTAAGAGAACTAGTCAAAGATACAAGGGTCATGAGCGGTTCTGGAGGCAATACCGATCAGTACCTTATGATCTCCAAAGTTAACTTAGGTCAGGGATGGAGAAAAAAGAGAAAAACAAAGAAAAACAAACGCGAATCAAAATTGAGAACCTCCAGAAACCGAATGTGCGAATAGATTTCCAAAAGAAGATAATCGAAAGCATGAATAAGGAAACTTGGGAGGCACTTATACGAAATAAAGATATAGAAGGCGCATGGACTATGTTTCGTGGATATCATTGTTAGATGTGCGAAAGAAGTGTGTGGTACCGCGGTTATAGGAAGAATGTCTGGTAATGCATGGTGGAATAATAAAATTGAGGCTGCCCAAAAAAAAAAAAACCTTGCAGGAGAACTTTGAAGATGACAGGTCTTAGCGATAAGAACATAAATAGACGTATAAATGATTACAGACGCAAAAATAGGATACTCAAGCGATTAATTGGAGAAAGTAAAAATGACATCAGATAAAATTAGACATTAGAGTCCATTCTAGGGGAAAATCCTGAGATGAAAATATAGGAAACCACAAATGCGAGTTAAAAAACATAGCATTAGAAAACACGGTGGTGAGTGCATACCACGTAGACTGTGGGAACTGATAAATCTATGCGTCGGAATAGGAGAAGTCCAAGGTGATTGCAAAAGAGGGATTATCTTGCCAATATACCGTAACTAAAATATACTCAAAAATACATATACTTAGGGCAATGAAAATAACAGAAGAGAAGATTTGGGAAGTGCAAAGTGCGTTTATGCCAGGAGGTCATGTACGGATAAAATATTTAGCTTGAGCCAAATCACAGAGAAAAGTTTTAGAGTGGGCAAAAAAGTGTTCTGTGCATTTGTTGACCTAGAAAAAACTTTCGATAAGGTAAAAAGAAGTCAACTTTGGGAAGTCCTGAAAGAGTACAAGCTATAAGAACAACATATACGGGTGGTAAAGCAACTGTAAGGGTGAAGTCTTCATGGCTATTTATATTATTTATGGACAAGTGTTTAAGAATAGCTCTTTTGGACGAAGAAGGTGTGGATCTTGAAACAGTAAGGGTGCGTGGGTTAGCGTTCGAAGATGATAAAGTTGTCATAACAGAATCTTTTGAAGACTTGCAAAGAATGTAGAATAAATTGAATACAAGCATGAAGAGCATGGGCCTCAAAATTACCGTAAATAAAACTAAAACTATCATGTTTGAAGGAAAAAGTGAGAAAACAATGTGCAACATTCTATTAATTGACGAGAGAATTGAACAGGTTTATAAATTCGTATACCTTGGTAGCATGCTTAATAGGGACGGGAAGATAGATGAGGAGTTAGATATATCAAATAAGGCTAAAATAGCAATACATAATTCTATATTTGTACTGACTGTACTATACGGCAGCGAGTCATGGACCTATCAAGAAAAAGATAAGGAAAACTCTGACGGACAAAGTAAGAAACGAGATAATCCTTAAGGAATGTGGTGCGGAAGAAACGCTAGTTGACACATGGAAAAGAAATCGCTGAAGATGGTTCTTGCATGCTGAGAGAATGAAGGATGAATGTCTAACAAAACAAGTGTATCAAGGTAAAGTTAACACACTTACTTTTTTGTAGATTTATACTAATTTGGGGGCGATATGCATGAGAATTTAAGAAAAAAAAATTTCTAATGCATTTTCGGACCACCCTTTATATACTACTTTCTTACGCCTTATAGATCGCAACATAAATAAGACCATCTTTTCTGAAATGCTAATTAGTAAAACTAATCAGTTTAAACTAATAATTATTTTTAATAGAAGTACTTATATCGCAGGAACCAGAGATTAGAAATGATTTAGGTTTAGATTTTTCTGGTATTACCATTTCTTTGGAAACAACTAAAGATTCATTCATGAGAATTTTCAGCGCCTTGTACCTTACTAAGTGAAATCGCCTATAATTAATTATTATTATTATTATTACACCATTCAGCCGTTTCCTTTTCGGTGTAGGCGTGACTCACTCGGTGGGGAGGGTAGTAGTGTGAGGAAGGTGTTATAAAATTTTTAGATTGATCTAGAATTATCGTGTCTGTTGACGTACACGTACACGTGTACATTTGGAATGGTTCCATATGCGTACGTATATATTTGTAAAAGTAACCTATGTTCATAAGTAGATTTAGGTATTTGCTTTCGGCAAGGTAAAAATTTCGATTTATAGGATTACAGGTATACTATATACTATTATATTTACCAACGGCTTTGAGGATAACGGCCAGCGATATGGCCACAGTACACGCAATCTTCATCTTTCCAATTAGAGGAACGACTGATTATTCTTTCTATCGAAGAAGTTGGTTAACGATAATGTAATATTCTATGCCAGATAATATTCCATTGCTTCTATGAGTCTATAGAATTTTCACTATAGTCTTTATCTCTTATATTACATGCTTTAGCCTTGTTCTCATGAGATATTTACATTTGATAAGAGTCAATTACAACTGAAAAAATGTGAATTCACATTTATTTATAAATGGTGTCGTAATTTATGTAGTCTTTTAAGTTTAGAAAGGTGGTTTCTACATCACAAAGTGATTAGCTGGGTACCCATGAAAGAAATGCCCCCAAATGAAAAATATCATTTTTTATCCACTATATATAACTTTTTTGGCACGATAAAGAAACTATACAAGTATTTACAACAGTAAGATCGTTCTTTTTTATTTTGTGATACAGAATCATGAATATATGTCACTGATGGTACCTCCGATAAGCACACGCCACCAGCAGGTTTGCTTTTAGGTGCAAGGACCGAGAAGCTAGACAGATATTATTAGGAAGGAAGTTAGATGCGCTCCTTTGTTCCAGCGGTGCCTAGATTTAACGCATATGCATCTTGTTCAGCAAATGATAGCGAGTCTGCTATATACTAAGGCAAGGATATTACCCTGAACTTTATTACCTCTTTGATAATCTCGCGCTATCTACAACACTCCTTTCTATTAGGGAATAACGCGTAACAAAAAAAAAACCTGCTGGGTATCAGACTTTATAAGTGAAAAATAGAGCATTAATATAAGAAAGGATAATTATAAACAATAATCTCTAAAAACCTCTAAAAACCGTAAAAAAGGTAGTTTGTTTTACAATAACAATGGAATAATAGGGGCGTATATTCTTCTAAATAAAATATGCATGAATACAGCATTTCATTTATTGCAATTTCAACAAATTAGTTTAATTTTTAAGCAAAAAAGAATTTATAATAAAATAGATGAATTTAAAAAAAGGGAAATGAATTTTAAACGTCCAAATCCTTTTATGTTAACTAAACAATCGTCAACCAACATGAAAATTTTTTAATTTTTTGGTTAAAAAAATTAATTTAAAACAAAATACTTTAATTTTCTATCAAAATGTAACTTTATGTGACAGCAATGTGAGTGTTTTTTCTTTAAATCATTTCATCATGAAGTATTTATGAAAATGAAAAAGAGTAAAATTTTAAAGGGAACAGTGGAAAAGGGAGAAAGAAAAAGGTAAACGGGAAAATGGGAAAAATTAAAAAGAACGGTTAAAGTGAGAAAGAGGAAAGAATAAATTGTTTAAAAGGTAAAGGAAAAGGGTAAAAGAGAAACTAAACAGGGGAAATAGGAAAAATAGCAAGGGTAAAGAGAAAGGCGAAAGGGATAAGGGGAAGGTAAAAGGGAACATAATTAAACATTTAAGGGGAATCAGCAAAATGGAAGGGGAACATGAGAAAGGAATAGGCTGAAAAGTGAAAATGGAAACGTAAAAAGGGACAATTATAAAAGGTAAAAGTAAAGAGGCACAGAGATTTTTTAGATCCTGAACCTGCCGGTACTGCGGACATTTGGTCGTTCGGTCGCGCTTTTTTTCAATTCACTCCCGTCACAAAGGAAGTTTCACTTTAAAATAGCCTCAGTGCAAGTGTAAGAGCGGAGATTGGAAAAAGTGAGCGTTATAGAGTTAGCGGTGGGGAAGGGAAAAGAACGAGAGAGAAACAGATATTATTAAAAAAACATTTTTTAATTTCCTTAAAAATTGCAGATTTAAATTTTGAGCGCACAAAACAATAAAAATTTATTTTGCAGTTAAATTAGGAAATATACAAATTGATACTGTTATATCGTATTTTTTGTTTAGACTTATCGCGGCTTGACGCGTGCTCAAATGAAATGCCGTATGTGTGCTCTTCCTAATATGTGCTAACTCATTTGCGTTTTTTATACAAATAATCTTCCAGTATAGGAAGGAGCAATTAAATTAATTTAATTGTAAACTAATTACACTTTATTAGCCCTGTACACGTGCAGGTTTGGGACTTTTCTATCGGCGAACATTGAAATTTAAACTGGCACCAATGGGTTGGCGCGAACAGGATATTTAAAACTCGACACGTGTAAAATGGCTCTGTGCAAAATTACAAAGTAAAAGTTTCGATTTATAGATTTGCAGATATACTATATATATATATATATATACCAATCCAATTGAGGATAACGGCGAACGATATGGCCAGAGTACAGATAATCTTCATTTTATCTAATTAGAGGCACAACAGAATAATTTACTCATAGAAGAATTTGGTTAAAAATGAAAGAATATTCTATTCCTATGAATATTCTAGAGCTTCATTAGTCTGTAGTATCTATACTATATTCCTTATCTCTTACCAAACAGATTCTAAGTATGATATTTACATTTTATAAGAGTCAATTTCTACTAAAAAAAATGTGGCTACGCAATTCTTCATAACTGGTGTTATAAATTATGCAGTGATTTACGTTTTAAAAAAGGTGGTTTCTACAACACAAAGTGCATAACTGGTTAATCAATTATTACTTATAGATCAACTTTTTCCTTTAGTTTTGGTCCTGAAGTAGATAAATATTCAGGAATAAGAAGAATTTGCATAGGTCTATATACAAACTTTGACCACAATTACCTAAATATAATTTTACGTGGTATCCGAAGGTTTTTCTACGGTTTCTTAGCACACATATACCCAACAATAACATCACCATGGAACAATTATATAAAAAATTGGTACCGTTGTTAGCTTTAGTTACTGGAAATCGCATACAAACACTATAAATTATTAATATTCAGAATATATCGACTAGAAAAGATAACTTGTTAATCAAGAGCCCTGCTAAAAAAAAAAACTTGTGGACCAAAAAGAAAACAGACACTGGTGGAGTCCACGTCAGGCGGATCAAGAATTTTCGTCTTAGAAAGGAATTTAACTGTAAACCGGCGTATACAGATCTATATTAGTGTATAAAAATAACGCCAAATATTTTTTAAAAATTCAAAAAAAATGGCGGAGATATGGGACTTTGAAATTTTTGGTAACTTTTATTTGATAGTTCTATATCTTGATTTCTAATTAACCGATTTGATTTTCAAAAGACTGAAATTGTTTGCAATGCTAGCGGAATTTAAGAGAAAAAAAAGATCATCGTGAAAATTTTTTAAAATATTTCTTTGAAAACTCAAAAAACTAAAATCGCGTTTTAGAAAATAAGTGTTCTTAAAAGAAGGCCATTTTTAAAGAATTTTTTTTAGAAAAAATGGTAATTACAAATTTATTTTAGTTATTGGTACATAATAAAACAACATTTCAAGAATATTTTAAACATTTTTGAGTGAAAAATAAACATTTTTAAGCTTGTGAGAGCAAAATTTCGGATCCGCTCCGAAAAAAAGTTACTCCGCCATGCCACGCAGAACTCAAGACTGAAATCCAAAATAAAAACAAATTTCAATAATTTATGGATTTTCCTAGGTCGCAACCCTGAGGTTTATTATTGTATTATTATAAAGTTTTTGTAACAGTTTGAATAGAAAACAAAGACGTTATTCATTACTTAATAAAGAATACTATTTGTAAAAAATAATTAAAAGCAGCGATGCGAGCTTGAAAATTATGCATAGAAACAGTGTTCCAAATTTCAAGAGGGTTGATCCAGTAGAGTTTAAGTTACAGTTGGCACCGGCTTCGAAAATGTCGATCGCGAGAAAAACGATTCAAAGTATTACATAGTAAAAAAAAACCCAAATTAAACACAAATAGATTCGAAATTTTTTAATATACTCACACAGAATCATCAATAAAGTATAGAACAACAAAACACACTTACTTTTTTGTAGAATTAAACCAATTTGGGGGCGACGTGCATACAAATTTAGAAAAAAAATTACGATGCAAACTCTGTTAAACTACACGTATTAAACTACACAATTAGAGGAGCGACGGAATATTCCTTCTATCGGAGAATTTGGTTAAAAACGATGGAATATTCTATTCCAAAGAATATTCTATAGCTTCTATCAGTCTATAGAATCTGTACGATAGTCGTTATCTCTTATATTACTTGCGTCAGCCTTGTTCTCATGAAATAATTACATTTGAGAATAGTCAATTTTAACTAAAAAAATGTGGATTTTCATTTTTTGGAACCAAATATTATAATTTATGTAGTATTTTAAGTTTAAAAAAAGGTGGTTTTTACGTTACAAACTGTAAAGCTGGGATAACATGAAAAAATCTGCCCAAATGAAAAATATCATTTTTTATCCACTATATATACACTATATATAACATTTTCACATGGGGCGTATCATCCCAATATAATTTTTATTCCTCGTTTTCTAAAACAGACATTAAAATATATCTATCCAAAGAAATCCATTCTGTTGAGCGTCTTATGTTTAGGGCAAGTTGCTGACGAATAATGTACGCAGCATCAGTATCTCTGTGAGAGTATTCTCTCTGAGCCATTACGCGAGAGCCATAAATAACTTGCTCGATGTATTTGTGATAATTTTTCCGTTTGTTTTTGGATACAAAACCCTTTTTCCAGCGTTTCTGGTTTCTCTATCGTTTTAGCCCTAATATGCAAGGACTGATATGAGGACAAATGCAAGGGTAGTAGAACAGTTGTCCAAAACTGCCAAAAAGCTGGCCAAAAATCAAAAAATCGATTATCTATTCCGATGCTTAGTTTATGTTCGTTTTATACAGAAGGCCTTCGCGGATACCGATACGGAAACGACAGCACCAAATGTCGGGTCGTCTACCTTGCAGGAGTACCCAAATTCATAGTTCATTGAACAGCTATGTTTTCTGATTATTCGAGCGTCGATTTCAACAAGTGCTACTTGTTAAAATAAGTTATTGCGAGTGGTAATAGGCATAATACAACATGTCAGGGGACCCCTCAGATAAGTTCAGAACGCTTTTTGGTTTTTCTTAAATGAATTACATATATTTCCCCGTACATCATGTCATTTTTACGACATGATTTGAAAATTCGCGTAACTGTAGAGCTACAAAAAAATTCCACATCCTACCACTTTTAATGCATTATGTAATCGATTATTATTGTGTCCACTAAGTTAATGCTAAAAATTAGCTTAGCACGCCAGGAAAAGTTTGTGTTAGAGGAGAAACGCTTAACGAAGCAGAACGAACAGGGGACTCGTTAGATGGTGAAAATCCGCCAAAGGAATACGCTCTGGTAGAACAAGAAGAAGGTCCAAAACGAGGAACACCAGGATTAGCGTCGCCGTTAGGTAAACTTCTGGACAGTGAACCTAATCCTGCAACAAGATATAGAGTCTTACGTTCTTAAAGTATATAATCGTATTTTGGTACATGTGTCATAGATTGTAAATGAAAATTTAATCAAAGAATCAGATTTTGTGAACACTTATAATTCTTTTCGTTGAAAGCCTTAGGACTCTGAAATCTTTTCAAACCAATTTTATTTTTAAAAGTATTTTTTTCTTATAGAAAATTTAATTTTGCTTATTTTCTTTATGAAAAAAAGTTGTAGCTGTCCCCATGTACGGAATATATACATTAAAAGATTTGCCTTAAAATATTTTGTAGTGTTCTACATGTGCTACTAGATTAGTGTATTTTTTTCGTATTTTTATGCATATTGCCCACCAATTTGTTTGAATCCACAAAAAAGTACATCAGATATTTTTCAATATGTCTGGAGGTTCGGCAAGCTCCATAAAGTTTATAAATATTTTATTCATTGAGCTTTTTGCTCATAATTATTTGTATGAATAAATTGTTTTAAAATTAATTATTGTTTCAAGCAAAATTTTCTTTAAAAAGAGTTATAAAGGCGCAGTTACTTTTTAATTTTTACATTCTCACAATTATAAGAAAGTATTAGTTTAATGCAAAAGCTGACTATCAAGGATTTCTATAAGTCTTTAAGTTATGAAATGTTTGTTAACTTGCATTTCTTATGACTTTACTAAGTGAAAAGTTGGCTAATAGTGAAAAATTTTAGGAAAAACGCAACTCAAGACTGGATCATCAACAAAAAAAATTCCATGAGGATCGATACAGCAGAGTTTAAGTTACAGTTGGCACCGGCTTTGAAAACGTCGATCGCGAGAGAAACTCGTCAGAGTTATGCATAATAAAAAAACCGAAATTAAACACTAATACATTAAAATTTTTTAAATATACTCACACAAAATCATAATTGCCAGGTCCATAAAGTATAGAACTTTTATCTAGCATTTCCAAATCACCTTCTTGCTCTTGCCAATGACATCTGCCAGTTAATCTCACTGTTTAGGTAAGCGTCAGGTACGCGCTCCAGCGCTCAGGCGTGTCGGGGCGGTTGAAACGTCACTTACTAATAATACCACATCTTTCTCACTTTATCAGGTTAAAATAAAATTTGGACACAATATTCTTAAGATGTCGTACACTCATTTTATGAAATAAAAAAACCAGTTTTTTTTGTTAAATACCCTACTACACTCTTAAGGTAAATGCGTATTGAACTTCATGCGGCTTCAGGAACCTCTATAAATAATGGTTTACAACAACAAAACACACTTACTTTTTTGTAGATTTAAACCAACTTGGGGCGATATGCATGAGAATTTAAAAAAAATTTCAATGCGAACTCTGTTGACGTACAAGTACACGTGTACATTTGGAATGGTTCCGTATGCATACGTGTATATTTGCAATAGTAACATATGTTCATATGTTCAGAAGTACACCTAGGGTGGTACCATATGTGCACGTAGACTTCTATTTTTAAAACCTGATTCCATTAATTTAGATGTGCAGACCTCCCAATGTGCAAAGTAAATATATTGATTAATATCTTTACAAATATGCTATATACTATTATATTTACCAATGGAATTGAGGATCACAGCCAACGACATAGCTAAAGTACAGGCAATATTAATATTTTCCAATTAGAGGAACCACTGATTATTCTTTTAATAAGAATATTCTATAGCTTCCACCAGTCGATAGAATCTGTAAAATAATCGTTATCTCTTATAATATTACATGCGTCAGCCTTGTTCTCGTGCGATATTTACATTTTACAAGAGTTGATTTTAAACTGAACAAATTTAGATTCACATTTATTTATAACTAAAGTCGTAATTTATGTAGTTTTTTAAGTTTATGAAAATTCACACATATGAAAAATATCATTTTTTATCCAGTATATATAAACTAAATATAAAATTTTCACCTGGGGAGTAACATCCCAATATAAGTTTTATTCTTCGTTTCCTAAAACGGACATTGAAATCTATATATTTAAAGGAATCAATTTTGTTAAGTTTCTTAGGTTTAGGGCAAGTTGCTGATGAATATTTCACGCAGCATCAGTATATCTGCGCGTTTATTCTCTCTGACTCATTACGCGACAGCCATCAATAACTTGCTCGATAAGGTTGTGATCATTTTTGATGCGATAAACCTTTTCCTAAATCAAAATGACAAATTCTTTCGTTTCTGGATACAAAACACTTTTTCCCAGACTAATAGGAAATTCCTCACTATCTACTTCATGTTGATCTAGTTTTGGGATGCTCTCCGTGAATCGCTCTCTGCTTTTACAGCGTTTCTGGTTTTTCTATACTTTTAGCCCTAATATGCAAGGGCGTGATCCACTTTACAGATTATGTTGTGAAGCGCATCATCTCACTTTTTGTTACAATAATCTCGCAACTGTATGCACTTTCGCCTACATTTGATGAGCCCGAATGAGTACGCCGGGATAGGTATAGCATAAGTGTTGACGACTGCCCTGACTTTTTCCCGACTTGAGAGAGCTCATCAGAATCAATCTGAGTTTTGTGGAAAATGTATTCGTTAGGCTTTTCTTAACTATCATATACTGAATACTCATAGATATGTGAATACTTAGATATTTATATGACTGATCCTCAGCGATTGCGTTGACGTTATTTTCAAACTCGATCTCTATCGCTGGAGTCCCTAGTTCTCCTGTGGTTAAATGCACATTAATGCATTCACCTAGAGCCAGGGAGTGGCGCGATTTGCCTGGAAAATTTTGTGTGTTCCTGAAAAATTGTTTTATACTTTATCTCTCGGAAAAACGCGCTCATTTTCGTAGGTCTCAAGCGTCTACTTCCTTTTCTTAAAAACCAATTTTTCTGTTAGCACATACATTATATTATTTATAGTTATTATACTCTCTGAACAGCTCTCTTATTCAATTTTAAAATCTTTTAAAAATCTAAACGATAATAAATTGTTCAAAGAATTATTTCTATAATTTACAAATTCTATGTCTATTTAAGGATAATATTATTAACCAAAAAAGTATATTTTTTTAATTATAAAAACATCTAATTATTAGTAGAAAGTTATATCTTGTGCTATAGACACAATACACATTGGAATAACAAAAAAAAATCATAATCAGTGCCAGAATGCGGACTTTTAACTAAACTTACCTGCTATTAGCGATTCTAAATAAGAGTTAAAAAAACAGTTTCTTTCTTAGGGAAAATTGCGTGCTAGACTTCGTGATGTTTGCGATCCTCTATAAATAAATTTTTTTTCAACAACAAATTGTAATTATTTTTTGTGTATTTGTACAAACTTTAAGGCGAATACATTAGGATTTGAGAAAAAGAAGTTTTTAAAGCATTTTTGGACCACATTTAAGGCACCACTTTCTCACATCTTATCAATAGAGATCCCGGCATCGATAAGACCATCTTTTCTGAAAGGCTCTGTATTAATAAAAATAGTTGGTTCTAATTATTTCCAAATTCGTACTATCTGCTATCAGTTGATCAGAATTAAAAAATATCAATTTAAACTTACAATTATTTTTAATTGATGAGCTTCTGTCGCAGGAAGAAGAGATTAGAAATGATTTAGATTTAGACTTTTGGACTTTCACCATTGTATGGACAAGCGTGTTTCATTAATTAACACTAAATTATGAATATGATATGAAATCTATTAAACATAAGCATACGTGTAAATTAGAATGGTACCATGTGTACGCGTGTACATTTGTAATGTTACCATTTGTTCACGTTGCCTTCTAAATTGAAAACCTGATTGCATTAGTTAAGACGTGCATAGTTGCAAACGTCCTATCTTTTATAAGTCTTAGCGTGCACAGATCAGATTGTTCAATCTGTTCCCGTTCAGAGTTGCGAGTTTCTTATTCGTATATCTCTAAATTTGGACATGCACAAAAGTCTCGGGGGGAACATGGATGTTTACAATTTTCACGTGTTAAGTTGCTCCTTAAAAATTACGACGTAAAAATTTCGATTTGAAGATTTACAGATATATTGTATTCTTATATTCACCAATGGAATTGAAGATAACGGTCAGCGAAACGCCCAGGGTATAGACAATCTTCATCTTTTGCAATCAGAGGAACGACTGGTTAATTTTTTATCTAAGAATTTCGGTAACGATGAAGGAATATTCTACTTTAATGAATATTCTAGAATATTGTGAGATATTTACATTTGCTAAGAGTCACTTTCAACTAAAAAAAGGTGGCTACTCATTTCTTTATAATTAATGTAACCATTTAAGTAGTAGTACGCTTGTAAACAAAACAAAGTTTTCGCCAAAATTTCAAACCATTAGCCTCTAATCTCTAAAAAATGCACCTGGCAGGTAAAATGCACCTGGCAGAAGCAAAAGAAAAGGGTTCACAACTAGGAACCGTCTTTGGTCACTGGAATCTTGTCAACCTGATTTTAAATTTTATTTCTAAAAGCATACATTATTATAGGAAATGGTGCGAAATATTTTTTTACCATACATATTACTGCACAGTATTTTCCTGTCAGACTTATGGCAGCTGCACAGTTGTATTCCATAGTATCTACAGAACAATCTGGAACATTTCCCGATTGCCTAGGACTGCGCACATGACTTCTATTATCCTTCTTCTTTACCCCTGCGACGTTTCAGTACACGCACCTTCATCACTCCTCCAAACTGTCTTACCCCCACCTCCTTACTTTCTGCGAAACAAATTTTTCTGCACTTTCTTCAATACCTATTTCGCATAGTCTCACATCCACATTTTCTCATTTACTTTTATTTTCCGATGCCGTCCTCTCGGTGTCCTCCCTTCACTCCTCTTCCTCCAAGCCCTGTCTCCTGTGTCTACTCCAGCCTAACTTTCCCTCACTTGTCTTTAACGCACCCTATTGCTTGTAGCAGCGCTTCCACAACCTCCCTTTCTTCCCCGCTCTTTAACGTCAACCATCTTATCACAATATTATTTTTCTGACTGCCCTCTATTTTATCTCCAGTTTTAACTTCATTTCCCTTATCCTTTCTCTTTCCCCTTTCTCTTGGTGATCCACACTCATACGAGAAATTCAACTGCTTCGCTCGTTGTGGTTCTTTATCGCTCCCTTTTTTCAAACTATCATTTTATCTATTCATTTTTTAAATTTTGAATTGTATCATCTCATTTTTTTAACGACCGCGAACGAGTTTCTCGAAAATGATCGATAAACGTGACTTGTGACACGAACCTAGTAAATGATCTTTGCTGTCCAAGATTATTGGGATCTAAGTTTAATTTAAAAGAAAAAAACCTGCATTAGGATGGCCGAAAATACAAACAATTTAGGCAAATGAAAATCTGCGAGGTTGATACTAACATTTATATAATACAATAATAATAAAACATGAATAACATCTAAAATAAAAAATGTATATAAAATATAAAAGGAAAATCAAAAATTTTCATTTAATGCGTATATATAAATATATTACAAAATTTAATCTTCTCAGTGATGAGTCAAAAATTGATCGAGATTCATACGAGTCGAAATGCAGTCACAAAAAGAAGGAAAAAGGAAGTACTGGAAAATATTTTCGAATTCGATATATTCGATATTACTCGAAACAATTACAGCACTCAAAGAGTATGGTCAGAGATAGATCTGTTTAGTGTTATCGTGGAATCGACAGAAATAGCCAATAGGGTTTATGTGAGGGCTTCTACTGATTCCGTCTCATTGGACACACTCATAGATCATGGATCTTCTCGCATATTGTTAAGAAAATCAGCTTGGTTACGCGGACGTGTGACGTTAGAATTGCAAATAACCTGGACACAGAATTGATTTTGGGTCTGGATGGGCAGGGAAAAATTTGATATGTCTTTCCTCTCACGGTCGCGTAAAGTATTTATGATGACGTCTGGTAGAAGGAGATCTGTACCTGGAGCGAAGAGGGGTCTCGTTCCTTGGTGAAAAACCCGACAAAAGAATGAGCTCTTGCAGAAGAAGAAGGAGAAGAAGAAGGTTCAGAACGAGAAACATCAGGATTAGTGTTGTCGCAAAGCAAACCCCTTGACTGTGAACTTATTCCTGCAATAAGACATAGAGGCTTGCATTCTTAAAGTATATAATCGTATTTTGATACATGTATAATATGTTGTAAAAGGCTAAAAGCCTTAGGCCTTTGGAATGTTTTCATTTTTTTCTCATAATCTTCTTGTCAGAATTACAGACACTATTGAGATTTTTTTATAAATAGAGAGTCGACAATGGTGGCATAAAATGTAATTAAAAACTATTGTGCGGTCAATTGAGGGAGAAAAATCATTCGCTTCAGTTGCATTTTTATTCTCTTTTTTGCCTTTCTTTTTTATCAAGACAGCATCGCAGCCAGCACATTTAAGCTTTATTTTTGGGTGGAACATTTTTAATTAAAGAATGTGGTATTTTAAAGCACAAGTATGCAGTACAATTATTACTGCTCACGGATGTGCAACTAGCTGTAAGATGCTATGTAAACGTTTGACAATCATCTCAAAACAAGTGAATAGCCGATCCAGAAAGTTGTATCGTGGCAGACATCAAGATGCCGTGAGAATATTCAGAAAGTTAGTGCACTGACGGGTAGTATGGTGATAGGAAAATATTTGACAATTACCTTGAAAGAAGTGAATAACGGGATCAGAATAATAGTATCACACAAGCCGGGTTGGAATCGCAGGCTGCGCTACATGCACGGACGGCGCCTTGCACGAGATTTTTTCTTTAAGCCTTGAAGTACAGCTACAAAAAATTTGGGTGCAATATATGTAGAAGTAGATAACAAAAGCATTTTTTTCGAAAAAAACTAGAGGTGTATCTCTAAAACGTTTTACTATGAAAATATCATTATAAATGATAATTAAATGTTTCACAAAATTATTAGTAGAAATGAATTTGATGAATGGTACGGTCTCCGTGAAATGATAAATATAAGTTTAATAATTCGGATGAAGCACGCCTTTCTATGTTTATTTTAAGAAAACTTTAAAAAAAACAATAATAAATTGTTTAAACAAATTAAAAAAACATCTAAACATCATTAGAAGGTTTAATTTTTTTGTTACAGACAATAGATATTAAAATAAACACCAAAAATCATAATCAGTGCCACAGACCAAAAGAACCCAACTATTGACTCGCGTCTTTTTTTGAAACACTAAAAAACAGACTCATGGTTGTGATATTGAAAAATTAATTATTTGTATATATTCTATAGCTTATTTTGTGCGAAAATGTTGCTTTTCAACTAGATTCATCTGATAGTATAGAGGGCAGCATCCATAAGACAATCTTTTCTCAAATTATTGCTATTGATTTAATTATTAAGCTCCACTTATTTTAAAATTCGTATAAACTACTGCAAGTTGGCCAAAAGTCAAACGAATCAGTTTAAGCTCATAATTATTTTTGATAAAAGTGCTTATGTCGCAAGAACCAGGGATTTAGGATGATTTATAATTAAATTTTTTGGATTTTCAACTTTTTTTCGGGCACCACTGAAGGTTAAATTTTTAAAGGATTTCCAGCGTCCTATACGTTGCGAAGTGAAAGCGCTTCTTATTGATGAATAGGAAATGATGGACAAGATTCGAATTCGAATTCTATGGAACAACTTCTTAAGTCGCAGCTTACACTTTTCAGAGTGTTTAATCTGTGCACGTGCAGAGTTGGGAGTTAGTTATCTGTGCAGATTGAAATTCAAAAAAAGTTTCAGAGCCAGATTTTCGGTACGATAACTATCTTAAGTGTTTGTCTGAGAGGAGAAGCTTTGGATGAAGCAGAATGAAGAGAGGGCTTGCTACGTGGTGAAGACCCCTTAAAAGAATACGCTCTGGTAGATGAAGAAGAAGGTATAATTATCAAACTGACTTAACACCTTTTCTAATAAATTTAAAATTCTTTGAAATGCATATTGCCCAACAAATTATTTGAGTCCACAAAAAAGTAAATCAGATTTTTTCAATATTTTTAGAGATTTGGCGACCTTCATAAACTGTATAAATATTTTCCAGTATACCAATTTTTGCTGATAATTATTTTATCATAAATTTTTGTGAAAATGCTGTATTTGTTAAGAAATTTTTACTTCAAAGAGAGGTATCAAGGCGCAATTAATTTTAAATTTTGTTCAAGTTGAAAGTGGAGCAAAAGTTTGAGTGTTTCGTAAAAACCCCAACTTTCTAGAGGAATTTCATGGGCTGAGCTTCATGGGTCTTGTGAAATCTCTATAAATAATTTTGGTCAACAACAAAATACACTTAATTCTCCGTGGATTCAAACAAATTTGGGGGCGATAAGCTTGAGAATTTGAGAAAAATAATTTACAATGTATTTTTGGGCCACCCTTTATATACTAATTTTTTACACCTTATCAAAATAGATCGCAACATCGACAAGAACATCTTTTCTGAGATGCTAATCATTAAAACTAATCAGTTTAAATTCATAATTATTTCTAATAGAAGTGCCTATATTGCAGATGCTTGTAACTAAATGGAAAATATTTTCTTTTAAAGATTTATCAACAGTTTGACAGTTTCCGAAGTCACTTTTATTTTCGCGAACAAACTGTGCTTAGTTCACAACCTAATTTAATTTAATTTCTGAGTCTTATACTGCAAACGATTATTTTTATAAAAAACACAACAGCATAAACACATATTAAAACGAGCATACAGACGGCACTGCCCTAGATCACGCGGCGAGCCACGATAAGTCTGAACAAAAAATACGATTAAGTCAGTATCAGGGCAATAACGCATCAGACAAACATAAAATTCAACGTCAAGACTTCGATCAAAATTTCAATCTATAGTTTTCAAGAAAATCAAATAAGTTCTTTTAATAATATTGTATAGTGTTCACAAAAAAACCCTTGTGTCCTTCTTTTTTCATAAACTGCACTGTTTGGCCTAAAATTTCCATTTAGTTTATTTTTTTTTTTAAATGCTATGACTCCCAGAAAATCGGTCATTTCGGTAGTAAAGTCTTTAACGCATTTTCCTGTTTTTGCAGTAGAAGACAATTTTTTCTATTGTGCAATATGAATAATATCATAATGAACAGATGAATTCCTTTTCCCTTTATCACCCAATTTTCTCTTGTTTTTCGGAGCGAGTTTTGCCTTCATAGCTTTGCTCGGATATTCTCCAAAGCTTAATTGAAGTTTCGTGTTGAAGCATTTTATCAAATTTTAAATGTACTTACTCTTTCAGCTGAACCAATTCTCGCACTTTCAATCGATTTTTCACATCACGAATTTTGTTGTCACCATATATCGTCTCACAGACCGAATCCGGTCGAAAATCCATTATTATTGGTACCTACAGTAGCAGGTGATACAAATTCACGGAAATATTATCGAAATTTTCATAGCTTAGCCTAATTCTTAGAATTTCTGATGAATTTATGTATTATATTTTGCGACGGTTCAACCGTTTAAAAAAAGGAAACCGCACTCTGTCGGACTTACTTTATTAAAATTCTTTACTTAGAAAAAATTGGGAGTAAGTAACAGTAAAAAATTTCGTATTCTCAAAAGTTTGCGAAAATTGATATTCTTCGTAAGCTTTTATTTTCTTATTACACACAATGTTTTTGAATTAAAATAATCTCATCATTATTATTATTTTAACTCTTCAAGTAATGAAGAAAACCTTTGTTTCAGCGCTAGCTTTTCATTATGCGCATTTTTACTGAATTATTTCACAATATAATTTATAATGTGTATTCATAAACTTGGGGTAAGCATAAAGACCAAGCGCAAAGCCTTAAATCTGTGTAAAGAATTATGGCTCAGACAACAATACTCTAAAATTCATTCCTATTGACTCATTCATACCGATTGGACATTCCTCGACTTCCGTTTTAGTCAATTCTTTAACCTTACCGCAGTGCATGTTTATTTTAGCCCTTTTTGACAGTGATAAATCATTCTTAATTATTCCACTAAGAATCTGATTTCTGGATGGTAATTTTTCCAATATTGCCCATACGTCACCATTAGGCGTTGATAAGACAATTTGCTCTCCAGTTGGCAAGGGTGCAATACTATATTTTTGACGTTGGTTTGTCTTTTTCAATCCTATGGGCTTATCTTGAGGAAAAACATATTTTCAAAGTTGAAATGTCCAGTCCGGATTATGTAAGGGGATAAGTCGAATAAGTTCAAGTTCATGAAATTTGTATGCAAGTACGCAAGAAAAAGTTTGTCTGAGAGGAGGGACGATTGACGAAGCAGAAATTTGATGTGTCGTAGAAGGACTCCTTGACCTGCTATGAAGATGGGACTCGTTACGTGCTGAAGATTCGCCAAAAGAAGCAATCCGCTAGAAGATGCAGAATGTACAGACAAAAATACTCTGAAATGCGTTTTGATTGACGCTATACATGTTCATCTTTGTCCTTTTTGACGGCGATGAATCATCCTTAAATAGTCCACGAAAAATCTGATATCTGCTTGGTAATTTTTCCAATATTGCCCATACGTAACCATTAGGCGTTGATAAGACAATTTGTTCTTCGATCGGCAAGGATATAAGTTTCTGACTTCGGTTTCTCAATGCTATGGGCTTGTCTTGAGGAAAAACGTATCTTCGAAGTTCAAGTGTCTTGTTTTCATTATTGCTGGGAATCAGTCGAATAAGTGCAAGTTCATCAAAGTTGAATCCAAGGACGCGAGAAAAAGTGTGTCTGAGAGAAGAAAAGCTAGACGAACCAGAACGAAGAGATGGGTCATTAGGTGGTAAAGAACAGCCCGAAGATTACCTTCTAGAAGAAGAAAAAGAAGGTCCAGAAAGAAGAACATCAGGATTAGCGTCGCTGTAAGGCAAACACCTGGACTGTAAACCTAATCCTGCAACAAGAATTAGAGGTTTACATTCTTTGTTTGTATACATAAATTGTTTTCAAAATGCATTATTGTTTTTAGCCATTTTTTCTTTAAAAAGAGTTATAAAGGCGCAGTTAATTTTTATTTTGCACATTCTTAAAATAATAAAAATGGCATTAGTTTTATGCGAAAGCTGACTATAGCGGATTTCTGTAAGTCTTCACGTGATGAGACATTTGTTAACGGGTGGTAAAAGGGTTAATTCGGTGAAAAAGGATATTTTTAAAGAATTTTTTAGAAAAAATTATTCTTATTTATTAATTGGTACATAATAAAACAACATTTTAAAAATATTTTCAAAATTTTTAAGTAAAAAATAAACAGTTTTAAGCTTAATAATAGATTTGATGCTTTCACGATGATTCATTATGATAAAGTAGATATTTCGGGTTTCAATCGTGTAAAAAACTACGAATTTTGCCGACGTTTCGTGAACATTGCAGTTCACTTCTTCAGGGCTGACC
>JAAAKG020024766.1:0-20049 GCA_010014905.2 Druon quercuslanigerum | reverse complement strand
TCATTATTTAAGTGACTTAAAGTGACTTCAGGTGATTTTAAATTACTGCAGGGATATTTTAGTACATGTAAAGAGAGATTAGGATACTTAAATGATTTAAAGTGATTTCAGGGAAATTCAAGTTAATTCAAGTGACTTAATATTAATTCAAATGATTTTAGATATTTTAGGAGATTTCAAGTGATGCCAAGTTAATTCTAATGGTTCCAAGTCGCTCCAAGAGAATTCATGTGAATTTAAGTGACTTTAAGTGAAGTCAAGTGACTTCAGATATTTAGGAGATTTCAAGTGACTTCAAGTTAATCCTAATCATTTCAAGTGGCTTCAGGAGAATTCAAGTGATTTTATGTGACTTCGTGTGAATTCACATATTACAGGAGGTGTGAGATTGAAGCGTCGAAAAATTAAGAGTTTATAAAATTGGTATAAAAGTAAACACTTTTAACCTTACAGAATAAATAAATTAAGTTTTAGACATTATTAATTAAGTTATATATAATCAATATTATTGCAGTTAATTTCAAAATTTTACATATTTTTGAGGTAATTCTAATTTTCTTCTAGTAAATTCGTTATTTTAATCCCTTTTTTAATTTTTCACCAAGTGCTGTCACACATGCTATTCGCATGTTTTTGATGGCACTACATATGCTTTATAAGCTTAATGCATACGTGCTTTGAAATTCATCAGCAACACTTCCATTTGCAGCGAAACACAACGTACATATTTTTTACCAGCAAAATTCTTATCCGACGTAAAAAAAACATCGCCGTGTGAAAACGTTGGACACACAACTAAGCTATTTCACAACATTTCACCAGTAATGGAACCCAACCGGGAAACTAGAGCAAAAATATATCTGAATATGAAAGAAAGAAAGAAGAAATGGAAGGAAAAAAATACTTGGTATACTCAATTTCTTCAGCAATTTTAAATATGGTAGACGAAAGTAGCGAATAATAATTTTAATTTCAGGCAATTATAATTAAAAAAACATTTCGAGACATTCAATGACATAGAATTCGAAATATTTCATCGAAAAAAATCTGCTGCACATGTGATGAGTGGGTCACGTGACTAGATTTCTACCTTACCGACACTATTTTTTATTTCATAACTTATGTTCACACGAAGTGCCACATCTTGTTGAAATTTTTGGACAATTAATAAGAAGCCTGGTCTTAAATTTCTATAATTATAAAAAAATACTTTTTTCTAAAACTTTTTTTTTCTTTTTTCCTAATTATAAAAATGTAGGACCAGAACCATCTTTCTAAGTGCTTTTTATTAATTGTCCAAAAATGTCAAACTCAATGTAGCACTTCTCGTGAAAATAAGAAAGGAAATAAAAAAAGTGTCGGTAAGGTAGGAATCTGATCACGTGACCTACTCGTCACATGGCCTTAAGGCTCTTAAAATGCAATTGAATTTTAAGGTTAGACTTACTGAACTTTAAAACTTCCTTCTTTAATTACGTCAAAAACATGATACTATTGAAATGGTTTGTGTCCGTGTTAAGTTTCTAGAATTTTCCGAATGACAGAAAATGATGTTGCGCAATCTTACGTAACAAATTTTGCGTATGAGACTTCAGAGTTACTTATTATCTCAATTAGCTTAGCCATTCGAAACACAAAGATCATTTATTGCTTTTCTATAGCTAAACCATTTAATTGAATAAACCGATTATTTATTTATTGCGCAAAGTATTCAGGCGTACATTTCTAACATGATGTAATTTAATTGTTTACGCAAAATTTGTTTTTCACAATTTCGGAATATCACTTTATGATATCAGCCAGAACAATCTATAAACTTAGCACGGACTCAAACCACTTCAGCTGTAGAATGTTCTCCCCGCTTGGCTGTATTTAATTTAAATTTTTTAGAAACTTTTATCGCTTAGGTTTATAAAAAAATCAGAAACTGCTCATGAAAATGTAGTTCAGCTCAAAATTCTTTCAAAATAGGAGAAACGGGGTGATTTTAAACAAAAATGTAGGAATTATCAGATTATAAAATGTTTTAAATAAAATCAATAAGAATCCCGGGTTATATAAAATATGAAAAACCTAAAAAAAATTGCAACTGTTTGTTTAAAAATTGATGTGTTTTTTGGTTAAAAAGATAACTATTCTGACCAACTTTTTTTTTTAAATTACCTTTTTTGAGCGAAAATTTAACTATTACATTTTTTATTGTAAGCCAAAATTTTATAAAAAGGTTGTGTAAAATTTTATTTAAATAATTAAGTAATTTGTAGAAAATCTGTTTTCTGTTCTTTAAAAATTAATTTAAGAGAACATTTCATTATTCCAATTTTTATTGTACGTTGATCTTTTCCAGTTAGAAATTTACCTATTCGGTAGAAAATTTATTTTCTAGAAGTCTTGTATTTTTTGGTAGAAAACTAATCTTTTTGGCAGAAAATAATGATTTTTTGTTTAAAAAGTTTAGTATTTTATAAATTTTGTTAAATTATTTTTAAAACAGAAATTTTAAATATTATATTTTTTATTGAAAACCGAAATTTTCAAGTTATAAAATTTATTTATTCTTTTTTGGAAAACATTAATCTTATTGGTCGAAAATTAAAATTTTTTTCTTAATCATTTAGATCCTTGGTAAAAAAATGTGTCGTTTTATTTAAGATTCAGGCTTGTTAAAATAAAACCATTTTAGTTGACAAATTAACTAATTTGTTGAAAATTCGTTTTTCGTTCGTTAAAAATTAAATTTTTAACAGAAAATTTCATTATTCCAGTTTTTATTGTACATTGATCCTTTTGAGTTAAAAATTATACTATTTAGTAGAAAAATTACGCATTTTGTAGAACTCTCGTCTTTTTTGGTAGAAAACTAATCTTCTTGGCTGAAAATAATTATTTTTTGTTTAAAAAGTTAACTATTTTGTTAAAATTTGTTTAATTCATTTTTTTACAAAAATTTTAATTTTTCGAATTTTTAATTTGATGAATTTTTCATCGACAGATGCCCGAATTGTGCATTTCTTTATTAAATTTGTTTTTAAAAAATTAAATTGATCAAATAGTGATGTATGTTGTAAAAATTATCATGAAGTTTCCAATTAAAAGAACTGGCATAAAAAAAAACTAATTTTTTTGTCTATAAGTGCTCTGATAATGAATTTTTTTTATTAAATTTGTTTGATAAACTCATAACATTCATAAAAGAAGAATTTTTGTGGAAAAAAATTCAGAAAATTTATTTTCTGTTCAGATTTCTTGAATTTTGATTTAAAAAATCGTCTTTTTTGGTAGGAAATTAATCTTGATCTTTAAAAATTTATGTTTTTTAGTTGAAAATTAAACATTTTGGTTGAGAATTCCTAAACTATGTTAAAAATTCGATTTTTTGGTAGAAAAGAGTTTATTTGTTTAAAAATTTATATTTTGGTTTAAAACTTAACATCTAGGGTTTAAAGTTTTACTACTTTCTTAAGAATGAAAAAAATTCTTTCCTTCCAAAATTCAAGTTAAAAATTCATCTCTAGTTGAAAATTCAACCTTGTGGCTGAGAATTCTGGAATTGTATTAAAAATACGCTTTTTTCTGTAGAAAAATAATATTTCTGTTTACAAATTTATCTGTTTGGTTTAATTTAACAAATAGGTTTTAAAGATACTAAATTGGTGGAAAATTATTTTTTTTAAATATTATCTATTTTGGTCCAAAGTTTAACTTTTTGGTTTAGAAATCTTGTATTTTATTAAAAATTCGTTTTTTTCGGTGGAGAATTATGTTTTTGCTGCAATACATTACACATTTGCATTAATAAAATAATTTTTATAAAGTTTTTAATTTATATTTTGAAGAAAATTCTTAATGAAACAATATTTATAAAAAAAATTAATAGTTTAGACTCATTGCTGTGATAATTTTGTTCTTTTTAAAAATTGTTAAAAAATTAATATTTTTTCTTTGCAGAGTTAACTATTTTGTCAAAATTTGTTTAATTTATTTTTTTACAAAAATTTTATTCATATAATTTTTTATTGTAAATCGAAAGTTTTTAGTTAAACATTGAACTATTTAGTTGTTAATTTATGTATTTTTTAAATACTTTTATTCCTTTGTTATAAAACTAATCTGCTTGGTTAAAATTAGGCTTCTTGCTTGAAAACTCAACTAATTGGTGGAATGATAAATTACTTGATAAAAATTATTTTTCCTTGTTGAAAAATTTTATTTAAAAATCAATTTTTTGTTAAAATTTACGTATTTCAGTTTTGGTAAGAAATTCAACTATCTTGTTAAAAATTTATGTAATCTGCTGAAAATTCGAATTTTCTGGTAAAATAATTTATTTTTTGAATAAAAATTCCTCTTTTTGGTTAAAAATTCAAGTGTAGAAAATCTGACAGCTTAATTTTAAACATAGTTGAGCATTTAAAAATAAAAAATAGTCAATTTTATAAAATTAAAAGTAGAACCTTTTTAAATTAAAGGGGTTTGATAATTAAAAATTTTTTAATTTTAATTTCAGAAAAATTCTATAATATGGAAGTAATGGTCTGTGAAATCAAAAATTCAACTCTTTTAAAGTGCATAAACTAATAAATAATTAAAAAATAAAAATATATATTGTTTAAGAATTTATATTTTGGTTTAAAACTTAATATCTAGGGTTTGAAGCTTTACTACTTTCTTAAGAATCAAAAAAATTCTTTCCTTCCAAAATTTTAGTTAAAAATTCATCTCTAGTTGAAAATTCAACCTTGTGGCTGAGAATTCTGGAATTGTATTAAAAATACGTTTTTTTTCTGTAGAAAAATAATATTTCTGTTTACAAATTTATCTGTTTGGTTTAATTTAACAAATAGGTTTTAAAGATAGTAAATTGGTGGAAAATTATTTTTTTTTAATATTATCTTTTTTGGTCAAAAAATTATTCTTTTTGGTTTAGAAATCTTTGAATTGTATTAAAAATTCGATTTTTTCGGTGGAGAATTTTGTTTTTGCTGCAATACATTACAGATTTGCATTACCACAATAATTTTCATAAAGTAATTTAAATTAGATTTTGAAGAAAATTCTTAATGAAACAATATTAATATTAATTTTTTTTTTACAAAAATTTTAATCATATAATTTTTTATTGTAAATCAAAAGTTTTTAGTTAAACATTGAACAATTTAGTTGTAAATTTATGTATTTTTTAAATACTTTTCTTCTTATGTTAGAAAACTAATCTGCTTGGTTAAAATTAGGCTTCTTGGATTTAAATTTGTTAAAAATTTGCGTATTCTAGTTTTGGTAGGGAATTCAATTATCTTGTTGAAAAATTATGTAATCTGCTAAATATTCAAATTTTCTGATAAAATAATTTATCTTTTTGGTTGAATATTTGACAGCTTCATTCCGAACATAGTTAAGCATTTAAAAATTTAAATTAGACAATTTTTTCAATTAGAAGTGGTGTATTTCGCCAAAATTAATTATTTTTGGGTTGAAATTCAATCGTTTAGTTAAAAATTTAGAGGTTTCGATTGATCATTTTACTTGAAAAGTTAATTAATTTGTTCAAAATTGAATTTTTTGCTTGAAGCTTATTTTTTCTTAACATAAAATTTACCTATTTAATTCTTTATTGTAAAGTGTGTTAAAATGTATTTTGTATAAATTTCGATTTTTTTGGTAAAAAGTTAATTAATTTTGTTGAAAATGAGGCCCTTTGTTAAAAAATTCAAATACGTGGTAGAAATATAAGCTAGCTTATAAACTTTTTTTTGTTGAAGATTCGAAATTTGAGTTAGAAATTAATTTAATTAGTTGAAAATTTATTTATTTTATTTTTAGTTTGTGAATTGAAGAATTTGGTTATAGACTTTACGGTAAACAATGTACATATTTTAAAACTTTTAAATTAAAAATTACTTTTTAATTTAAAAATATATTCTTCAACCATGTTTTTAAAGCAGATTTTTAATTTTTTAGTCAAATTTTTCAAATTCATTTTTAACAGAGTACTCAAATATTCATTTTGCTTTGTAAATTGATCTTTTTCAGTGGAAAATTAAGATTTTTTGATTGATGGTATAAAAAAATGAAATACTGGATTTTAAAATTCATGTCTGTTGGTTAAAGGTTGATTATTTTATTTGAAACGTTAACTAATTTTTTAAAAATTATTTTCGCTTTAAAATTCATTTTTTTAACAGAAAAGTTACAACTGAGGTTTTTTTCGTGTTAAAAATTTAAATACTCTCACGATTTATTGTTAGTCCACAATTAAATTTTTTGGGTAAAAATTTGTCTTGTTTGGTAAAAAATTAAATTACTTGATTAAAAATTCATGTTTTTGTGAAAGCTGCTAGTGTTCTAAATTCAAATTGTTATTTGTTTTTTATAAATTTCCAAAGTGAGCCTTTGAAATCAATAAATTTTCAAATTATTAATTTTTTAGAGTGAATAAATTCTATAATTTCGATTTAAAATCATAGAAATCTGGTCCTATGCGTGTAGGGTGTTGTTGATACTAGTTTGAGTTTCTAAAATGAATCAAAGTCCAACAAAAAAATAGTCGAAAAATGAACGAGAGTGAGTGGAAATGTGAGGTAGAATCTGCAGGTGTAAATTCGATTTATTGTTCCTGTCAGGGGGATGAAAATTTATCTTTCGTTGAAAGCAGAACACGTTCATCCTTCTAAATATGAAAGAGATATGAGCTTCTTCCACTGAGAAGAAAGCGGCCTAAAGCGGTACACTTTTCATATTTCAGATATCATGAATTTCCATTTTGTCACATCTGCAAACAAGATAATCACTTAAAAATTGTTATAAGATAAAAATATACATATGTAGGGTTGCTTTAACACATGGGTGATCTGAAAAAGTCACCAAATTCGAAAAAAGTTTTAAAAACTTCAAAAAGTTATGATATTTCGAAAAACGACTGAATTTATTTATTCGCACCCACCGTAGAATCACATAACTTTGAACACTGACTAAATTTTCCATTGGTAGGTGATTCTACGGTAGGTGCGAATAAGAAAATGCTGTCATTTTTCAAAATGTTTGGGTCAATTTCAGATATCTATTTTTTCAAAAATTGTAACTTGTTTTTGAAAAATGTAATTTACTTCTTACGTCATTTCTCACTTGGACTATCACTGTAGCTTTTTAAATTTCTGATTTTTGTAGAAATTTTCATTGTTGTACTAAAAACTATTATAAATGATTAAAAATGCAACCATCCTGGAATTTTAGATTTTTTAAATTATCCGTAAAAAGTTGTATTGAACCATAATAGTGTGTAGTAGTTTGTAATTTTTTACGAAAAAATATAAAAACGGCGACTAGTTTTTGGAAATCTTAAAAATTAAGAATTATGAGAACCGAACTTTTGATGTGGGGTTGTAGATTTTTTTATCTTTAAAAATCGTAATGTTTAGCAAAATTTAATTTTGTTTTCAAATTAAAAAAACTATTTTATAATTCATTGAGCCAAACTATTATAAAATCCATTATTTTCTACGACCAGAAATTTCAATCAGAGACCGAATTTTTTATTCGATTGTACTCCAATTAATATTTAAAATGTTTTCGTATTTTAGGACATACTTGCTCCAATTCTAGTTTCTAAATCTAAGTGAAAAAAAAATTCTAAAAAAATTATTATATTTCTGACTATAAACTGGAAAGTTTTGAAAAAAAATCATAATTATGACTTAAAATAGGACAATTTTCATAGTTCTGAATAGGTTCAAAAAATTGTAGTAAATAAATTAAAATTTGGATCTAAAATAATGAATTTTCCAAAATAATTATAATTTTGACTTGGAACTAAAGTTTTCAAAAAGAATCATGATTCTGATTTAGAACAAGGAATTTTCCTGAAAAATTAAAATTTTGAATTGGAACAATAATTATAATTTTTACTCGGAAAGGGGACTTTTCGAGAAATAAAAATCCAATTGGGACGTTTTTTTTTTTTAAAAAATGATAATTAAGATTTAACTAGGATTACAAAAAGGTATTTTAAAAAAAACTAGTTTTTGGAAATTGAAAAAAATAAAAATTATGAAAACTGAACTGTTAATGTGGGGTTGTAGATTTTTTTCTGTTCAAACATCATAAAGTTTAGCAAAATTTAATTTTGTTTACAAAATAAAAAAACTTTTTTATAATTCATTGAGCCAAACTATTATAAAATCCATTATTTTCTACGACCAGGAATTTTATTCAGAGTTTTTTTTTTTTGAAAAAATGATAATTTTGACTTGGAACTAAGTATTTTCAAAAAAAATCATGATTCTGACTTAGAACAGGGAATTTTCCAGAAAAATTAGAATTTTGAATTGGAACAATAATTATAATATTTACTCGGAAAGAGGACTTTTCAACAAAAAAAATCCAATTGAAACTTCTTTTTTGTAAAAAAAAAATGATAATTTTGATTTGACTTTTGAAAATTTTCCAAAAGAATTATATTTTTAGGTTATACCAGGATTAAACAAAGTATTTAAAAAAAAACTAGTTTTTGGAAATTAAAAAAAATAAAAATTATGAAAACTGAACTGTTAATGTGGGGTTGTAGATTTTTTTATATTCAAAAATCATAATTTTTAGCGAAATTTTATTTTGTTTACAAAATAAAAAAAAACTTTTTTATAACTCATTGAGCCAAACTATTATAAAATCTATTATTTTGTACGACCAGGAATTTTATTCAGAGTTTTTTTTTTTTTTTGAAAAAATGATAATTTTGACTTGGAACTAAGTATTTTCAAAAAAAATTATGATTCTAATTTAGAACAGGGAATTTTCCAGAAAAATTAGAATTTCGAATTGGAACAATAATTATAATTCTTACTCGGAAAGGGGACTTTTCGAGAAAAAAAATCCAATTGGAACGGTTTTTTTTTTGAGAAATATGATAATTTTGACTTGGAACTAAGTATTTAAAAAAAATCATGATTCTGATTTAGAACAGGGAATTTACCAGAAAAATTAGAATTTCGAATTGGAAGAATAATTATAATTTTTACTCGGAAAGGGGACTTTTCGAGAAAAAAATTCAATTGGAACGGTTTTTTTGTTGAAAAAATGATAATTTTATTTGACAAAGAAAATTTTCTAAAAAATTATAATTTTCGGTTATACCAAGATTAAGAAAAATTATTTTTTGTCGCAAAAAATTCTGATTGTCAGTCAGAACTGAAAATGCCACAAAGCAATTATTTTTAATTATGATTGGGTGAAAGAATTCTAAAAGAAAATTACATGTGGATCAATGAATTTTTCAAAATAACTATAATGTTGACTTAGATTTGAGTGCTTTCGAAAAAACAATTAATTTCCCAGAAACGTGGTGATCTAGAGCTGAAACTAAAAATTGCAAAAAGCAAGTATTATTATTTCTAAATTATTAAAAAAATTATTTAAAAAATTTATTTGCATCTGGAAAATTACGGAAAATATTTATTTTAATTTTTTTAGAGAGAATTTTGAATTCGGACGTCCATCGTAAACCCAGAATTACACACATTAAAATTGTACGTATAATATATATGTGTGTTATAAAATTTTAATTAAATTTCAGACTACTGGACGCTCTAAATCAACGGTCTTAAAGCGTTTTAGTATTCTTTATGAAATTTCTCATCCATGTAGAATAACTCTCGTTCTTAACTATATTAACAAGAGAATCCCTCTTTTACATCCTTCAGGTCTTCTTCATTTCGTTGCGTTATTACCGTCCAGTGCTTCGACTGTTTAAAAAAAAGCGATAGCATTTTTAATAATGAGCGTCTTGTGCTGCACAATATCCAAATTTAATAACGGACTTTTACGAGATTTTAATATTACGAGGTGGTGAGAAGAGACGAGTATACGCAGCTGGTCGCTTTTAATTTCAGTTAGCATGTCTCTTGGTGTCTCTCTTTTTCCTCTTGCTTTCGTTATTTTCCACGCTATATTTTACCATCGCCCAGGGCAAAATGATCTTTCTTTATTCTTTTTTATGCTTTTTTCTCGTCATACCTTTGTCTTTCCTTGCTTCTTTACCTCGCATACAAACCCACCCTTCTGTCGTTCCACAAAAATAAGATGAACAAAATCCGCACATCTCTGCATACAATGCTTGCATTAAAAAATTGATTCCTTTTTTATACCAATTTTTTGTCATTTATTAACGAAAATACATCATTTTGAAAGTTTTTGAGATTGGTTACCAGAAAGTTTAACATTCATCTATCACCACCCATCTTCACTCTCTCATTAATTCAATTACACTAACTTTTCTCCACTACTACCCCTCTCTTATTTCTTCTCCCCTCGTCTATTTATTATAACTTTGTCTCCTCTATCCTATTTTACTTTACTTCTTCTTCGCTCACTTCCCTGTACCGGGTTTTCACTCTCCTTCCTCTCCTCTCTTACCTTCCCTTAGTTTTCTTCTTATACTTACATTGTCACCTTACCTCTATTGTCGCTTTCTTTCCCTTACTTACTATACTTTCTCCTGCTTACTTAGTCTCCCTTCTTCCCTTCTCTTCTACTTACCCTTCGGCCAATTCATACTTTCCTAATTCCCCTCACCTATATCTTTACTCTTCTGACCTACCAGATTCTCTATCAACCAAATTTATACTTCCTCTCATATTTCTCCCCTCTCTTTTTTCTTTCGTCCTAAATTTGCTTTATTCTTCCTTAGTAACCTTGATTTCACTTTCCTTACTTCTCCATCTGATGCTTCTCCCTGCCTTTCCTCTTCACACCTACTTATCCTGCAATCAACCAATGTCTGTTCACTCATTTCCCCTTCTGCTGATTCTTTTCCTATATTTCTGTCCACTAACTTCCGTTCTGGTGTTTCTCCGCTTATTTTCCCTATTTCCTTTTGCATCTTCTCTTTTAACCTGCTTCCCTTTCCTCATGGTAATCATGTCTCTTACATTTTTAGCCCTACTTCTCCTTCCGCATCCTCTTATAAACAACCATGATTTTTGTATCCTTCTGTCACCTGATTTAACTTTCTCTGCCTCTCCTCACTTCCTCCCCTACTTTCTTCTTCCTCCCCTATTTTGCGTGATTGTTCTCTTCTTTCCTATGTAGCCTTCACTCCCCAGCTTGCTCTACACATAATATCCCTTCTCGACAATATCCTCCCCTATTTCCCTCCACTGCCTTACTTCTTGTCTAATTAACCTCCTGCTACTTCAAACTTTCCCAATTCCTGTCCCCAATATTTTGACCTCTTCTTCACACATGAACACCTCATTCATATTACCTCATATTTCCCCCCTTCCCTTCTGGTATTTTTTTCTCACTTTATTCCTAATTTCTTTTGCATTTCCTATTACTTGATATCTCCTATTACTTGCCACATTCCTGATTCCTGTCCTCTATATATGAAACCCTATACACTTATTAGATCCTCCGTTTTCCTCTTTCAGGATTTTCCTGATTTTTTTATTATCCCTGCTTCTCTAATCACCAACTTCGCTTTTTTTAGCCTTTTTTAACCTTATTTACCCTGTTTTGCCTCTTCTTACTTCTACCCTTCCTTACTTCGCTCTCTTCTATCTTGCACTAATTCTCCTTTTCTTCCCTACTTAGCCTTTCCTCCTCGTTTACCCTTCTTCACATTCCTCAGGTCGCCAGCCCTACTCTCTTCTCACCTACTTATCTTCTGATTACTTAACACTTTTAGATTCCCTTCCTCTATATATTACACTATCCCCACATATTAACGTCTCCTTTTCCCTCTTTCAGATTTTTTCTTATCTTTTCTTCTCCCTGCTCCTTAATTACGGTTTTTACTTCTTTCCTCTTTACTTCCTTCTCCTGTCTTCACCTACTCGCTAACTCTAGTTCCTCTTCTCTGTTTTAATTCTTCTCTACTCTACTCGCCTTCCTGCTACTTCACGCTTTCCTAATTCCTCTCCCCAATATTTAACCTCTTCTTCAGATACCACTGCTTCCCTCATAGTACTTCGTACTTTCCCTCCATTCCTTTATGGTACTTTTCCTCTCACTTTATTCCTTGTTCCTTTCGCATTTTCTCGGTGACCCTTCTTCACATTCCTCATGTCGCCAGCCCTATTCTCTTCTCACATACTTATCTTATCATTACTTGCCAGTTTCTAGTCTCCCTTTATCTATATCTTTTAGATTTTTCGTTACTTTTCTTTCTCTCTGCTCCTTTAATTACTCTCTATACTTCCCCCCTCCTTACCTTCTTCCCTCCTATTTTTTTACTACTTTTCCAATTTTTCTCTACTTAGTCTTCCTTCTCCTACTTCTTCTATACAGACTCCCCCTTTTCCTAATTTAACTCCTGTTTCCCACTCCTCGCTTACTCTATCTCCCCTCCCCTGTTTCAATTCCTCTTTCCTCTTCTCGCCTAATTACCCTCCTTCTACTTCATGCTTTCCTAATTTTCTTCCCCAACATCTGACCCTTTCTTCGCACACTATCACCTGCCTCACAAGATTACATAACTCCGTTTCCATATCCCCCCCCCCCATTCATTTTCTACCATAATTACTCTTTCCTGACATTACTTACACTTCTTACTCTATCTTCATTTCCCCTTTCATTAATTCCATCTATTTTTTATAGATTGACGATAAGTTTCTTCGATCCCCAAATACGACCCAAGAATAAGAACCTTAAATTTTTACGTGCTACTGGTAATTTTGTATAATTTCTGTAGTCTTTTTTTATAAAAATAATTATTAATGGATCATTTGAATATCTTCTATAACTTTTTAAATAATTTTTGATTTCTTAAATTATTGTAACTTATTTAAACAACTATTTACTCGCAAAAATTTTTAATCATGACCGTATTTTCTTAATGAAATATAATATTTGGCCATTGTTTGCACTGTTAAGGGAGTACCCTCGGTGATAGAATTACAAATGAGAATCGCTTGATATTTGCATGATATTTATAATAAAATGTACTGAAGTTCTGGTTAACATTTTGAAACCTTTCAGAGGTCTATAGTCGAGAAATAAAGTATTGAAAATAATATGTGGTCTTATGGAAAGACGCACTTTTTGTAGTATATAAGAGGATTAAAAAATGAAAAATTCTAAAATAATTCTGACATTTATAGAATGTGATCCGAAATCCATATTAGTGAACTGAAAGTTTGGCAACGTCGGATCCGTTCCACGTGCTCTAGTCTATGCGCGAATTTCGAATAACACGTGAGGTCACATGCAACGTTGCCAAACTTATGACTGTGACCGCGTCAGTCAATAACAAATCGAAGCCTTCACTCAAATGACTTTCTACGTACCAAGGGTACTTCCTTAAAAGAAATGTAATAGAAATTTAATATACATGTAAGTAAAGTCATTTGCATATACCGTACATTAATTTTAATGACTTACTTATAATTAAAATGCAACGTAAGGTCGGAATTTTTTCTAAAAATCGCAGTGAATATTAGAATTTTAACGCGATAACAGGTGCTTGGCGGTTACATTTCTTAAGTATTTTCTTATTTGAATTTTTCTACTGAAAAACCAGTGAGATTTATGTTTATTTAGGGAAAAAGTGTTATGTTTTATTATTTATACTGGAAAATGACTGCGAAAATAGTTTTTAATTTGTTCGAAATACAAATATTTGTCTTTTATAATAACTGAATCATATGTGGTATGGGCCGTTAAAAATAAAAGTTATTTAAAATTATTTTTTATTTTATTATTATTAATTATTATTTAAAAACCAGTATGTGGCAGTGGGGCTAGACGGCTGGAGTGAGACTTTGATGAATGAACTTGGATATTTTTTATGAGGAATCATCACGAGTTTTAAGGATATCGCATAGTAAGAAAGTGCAGAGAGAGAGAGAGGGAAGAAAGAGAAAAAGAGCATAAAAGGGGTTTGCTTTGTGTGGCGGTAGTGGGGATATCGAAGAGGAGTCTTTAGAGCAATTTTGAAACGCTGAACTAAAGGGAGACGCGAGTGGAGAGGAAATGTTTTTTTTTCAAATTCATTCCCGTTCGAAAAAAAGTTTTCTTTAAAAAAATTCCAACGAATTTTTTAATAGTTGCAAATTTTTAGAATAATTTCGAAAGATTTTAAAGAATTTGAGATATTGTAGGGTACTTTAAAAGATATAAAGGCATTTTCAAAAGGTTTAGTAATTTTCAAAAATTTCGAAGGATTTCACATTTTTTAATTTTAAGTTTTTAAAAATATTATTAAGGCCAATAAGGTTTTAAGATATTTTAGAATTGAAAAGAATTTCATAAGATTTCCCGGATATTATCAAATTTTAAAAGATATTAAAGAATTCGTTTTCAAAAAGTAAGGGATTTCGTAGAATTTCAAAGATTTAAAGAGATTTAAAAAAAAGTTTGGAAATTTATTTAGATTAACTTTGAATTCACCCTAAATTTTTAGCAATTTACTCTAAATACTTTTAAGTTTTTTTTTTAAATCTAATGATTTTTCTTTATTCACTTGAATTCTTCTAAATTTACTTAATTCGACTTAATTCAATGGATTTTTTCGATTTTTTTTAAATTCCTGTTTAATTTATATTGAAGTCTTCTGGCTTACTAGAAATTTTTTACCATTTTCTTAAATTCTATCATAAAATATGAATATTCAATCTAAAAGAAAATTTTTTTAACAAAGTATTTGAATCTTTGACCAAAGAAAAAATGTATTTTTGAATTAATAATTAATAATAAAAAACTTTCACCCAAAAATGAAATAGATAAATGTTCAGATCAAAAATTTTTTTTTAAACAAAGGAAGTACGAGTTTTCAACAAAAAGGCAAATTTTCAATCAAAGAGGTGAATTTTTAAACATTAAAATTTTTTTTTCAAAGGCTCTATTAATTAAGAAATCGTTCATAGAAAAAACCAACCACCTATTGTCGAATGAAGAAAATTTTTAATATGTAGGTAGGTTTTTTCAAATTAAACATGGCGGCAAACAATATGGCGGCCAAAATAATAATTTTTTTAAATTTTTCCGGTATTTTTTCCTGCACTAACAATTTTTGTGATTCTTGATAAAAATTAGTGCAAATTAGTTTTTTTGGGTCACTGATTAAAAATATGTTACCAGATTTTTAAAATTCAAGATGGCGGATCCAATATGGCTGCCAAAAATGTCAAAAAATGGTTCAATTTTAATGAAAATTCATATAGAGTTTTTTTTGGGTCGGTAATTACGAATCCGCTATCACATTTTCATAATTCAATATGGCGGATTCAATATGACTGTCAAACATTTTAAGAAAATATTCAATTTTTATAAAAAATCGTATAAGGCTGTAGTTTTACGGCTCGCTGATTACGAATCTGTTATCAGATTTTTTAAATTCAAGATGGTGGATCTAATATGGCTGTCAAAAATGTCAAAAAATTGTTCAAACATTTTGAAAATATGAATTAGGAGGTTATGGGTCTTATATGTCGTTGCCTGGATTTCACGACGAGGAGGTGAACACAATAAACAAAGCGTCTTCTGTTTCTTTTTTTTTTAAATTGATTTTTTTTTTATAAGAAAACCTTTTATAATCAATAATCCAAATACTAAGTATAAGATTCTAACTTATTGATTCAGATTTTCGAAATTCAAGTTGGAAGATCCAATATGGCTTCCGAAAATTTCGAAAGTTGTTCAATTTTCATCAAAAATTTTATCCAGGGGTTTTTTGGATTTCTGATTACGAATATGTTATCAGCTTTTTTAAATTCAATATGGTGGATCCAATATGGCTGCCAAAAATGTCGAAAAATGGTTCAATTTCCATGAAAATTCGTATAAGAGGGTTTTACGGGTCGCTGATTACGATTCTGTTATCAGATGTTTAAAATTGAAGATGGTTGATCCAATATCGCTGCCTAAAATTTCAAAGAATTGTTCAATTTTCATGAAATTATGAATGGGGAGGTTATGAGTCACGTTTCTTAGACGACATATATTTTATGCCGTTGCCCGGCTTTCACAAAGAGGAGGTAAACGCAATAAAGAAGGAATCTTTTTTCTTTTTTAATTTTTTCTAATTTTTCAAATTTTTTTATTTTTATTATTTTTTTATGATAAAACCTGTAATAATCAATAATCCAAAAACGTTTTATTAGATTCTAACTTATTTATGATAAATTGAAAAGCAGGGTGTGCATGAATATACATCACACATCTTACAGATTTTCTGCGTCCTTGAACCACATTTTTTTTAAATTTTAACATTTTTATTTTAATTCTATTGTTACAGTTTCATGTAATTTACTTATTTTATCCTTTTTATTGCTAGGCATCTTGAATTTTGAAAATCTGACAACAGATTCCTAATCAGCAATCCAAAAAACCCCTAAATAAAACTTTTATGCAAATTGAAACATTTCCTAAATTTTTGTCTGCCATATTGGATCCGCCATCTTGAATTTAAAAAATCTGATGGCAGATTCGTAATCAGCGTCCCAAAAAAACCCACCTTTACGAATTTAAATAAAAATTGAACAATTTTTCGAAATTTTTTGCATTTATATTGAATCCACCATCTTGAATTTTGAAAACGTGATAGCAGATTTACAATTAGCGACCCAAAAAAACCATCTTGAACATATTTTTAATAAAATTGAAGAAAAATTGTTGTCGCAGGAAAAAGTATCGTAAAAATAAAAAAAATTTAAATTTAAGCCGCCATATTGGATGCCGCCATGTTTAATTTGAAAAAACCAACCACTACATTTTGAAAGCTAGAGTGCATGGACACTTTTAATCCACAAATAAAAAAATCTACGGACGGTTTCGTTCCTAAAATTACATATTAAAAAATTTTCTTATTTGACAATTCTTGTTTTTTGTTAAATAAATAAATGTATCTTTGCAAATATGCATTTTTTTTTAAATTTTCAACAAATTTTTAACGAAATGGAAATATCAGACAATTTTACGTCGAAAATAGGCATTGTCGATTTTTTCTATGAAAGATTTCATAGAAAAAAACTTTAGTTTACATTTCAACCAAGTAGTTTAATTTTGTTTAAAACCAAATGATTTTTCCTTGAAAAAAAAAGTTTCTATCAACAATGAATTTTCAACCAAAAAGTTAATATTCAACCAAATAATTAAATTTGTTATCATATTGTGGAATTTCAAACCCAAAAAAAGATGAATTTTTAAAAAAGTAGTTTAACTTTAAACTAAGTACCTGATTATTTAACTAAAAAAGATTATTTTTCAATGAACCTTGCATTTTTAACCCAAAAGAAAATTGTTGAATTTTTAACTAAAAAAGACTAATTTATTATTCAAAAATGAATCATCGACCAAAAATGGTCAGTTACATTGTTACTTGAAAAAATCAATTCTTAACTAAAAACGAAAAATTTCATTAAAATGGTTAAATCTTAACGAAAATAATTAGACGTTGAACCAATCTGATGAATTTTATAATAAAATTATAAATCTTGAAGAAAAAAAATAAATTATCAATAAAAAGGTGCAATATTCTACCCGAAGGATGTCTTTTTAACAAAATATTTGCATTTACAAATAAATAATTAAATATTTTTAAATTTTAATAATTAAATATTTTTAGTATTATTCATTTTAACTAAATCTGAATTTTTTTCTAGTCTTCGAAATCAAATTCCTTTATATAAAATGAAACACCAGCAACATTATTAATTAAAGCTTTAGCTGCCCTTAGCATAATGAAAAAAATATATAAATTTGAATTGTGCTTTTTACATTATCAGAATTTTCCGTAACATTTAGCCCCACCCCCTTTTAGTTTTTGTTAAATTTCCATGTTTTAAAAATTTGTTGTTAATCTTTTTTCGATAGGATACGTAGCTTTTGTTTTAATTACAAAAAACAACAATAGGAATAAAAACATTGAATTTTTGACAAAAAAATGTAAAATACGAAAAAAAATCAATTGACAGACATTATTTACCCATAAATGATTTATTAATTTGTTTTTATTCATTTTTGGGTGGAACGCGTATTTTCGGTTTGAATCTTAAAAATTAAAATTAAAAAAAATTTCTAAAGAAAAAAAGCTAGGGTTAAGTATGAATAGACTTAATAATTTTGGACTCAAAAAAGATATAAAAATTTGATATTATTCGCTTTTTGATATTGAAAATGCATTTTGTTTGTTCGTACAAAATAAGATTGAAAATAAAAAAATTATTTTTTTGGATTTTTTTAATTGAATAAAAATATATTTGCTTGTATATTATTACATATTATAAGTTGCCATTATATAAATTTCTAGAAAAGAAACATTTTTTTAGGTAGCTGAGAATGAAAATTAATACAAAATAAAGTACAGATATTAAAGTAATCAAAAGATGGGTACCTTAAAGCTGAAGGAGCTTTAACAAAAGAGAATTCACAATAACCAAATTACATATTTTTTAACTTGATATAAGTGATTAAATATTTAGAAAATAATGCAAATATTGTTAGTAATTCAACATTTATAATTTCCAAAGTCGATTTAAGTAGATTACTGAGATAATTCTAAAATATTTAATATTTCAAGGAAAATGATTAAAGAATACCTACAAATATTTAATTTGAAATGTTTGAAAATCAGAATATGTCTTTTTTATTGAAGAGAAATATCAGAAAAATCATTGTTCGTTTGAGAAAAAACTAGAGAGGCTTTTTATATCTGATGACAAAGACAGATGTGAAAAGTCATTAAATTAAAGGCATTCGAAGGACGTGCGGATTTTATTGAAATATTTATTAGCTCAAGGGAAGAAAATGGAACGAACTCAGATGGAAATATAAAAACAATAAAATCAGGAGAGCAGGTCAATGGCTTATATTAAATGTGTCATAGTACTTAACAACATAAAAAATGCTTTTAGCTGCGGAAAAAGCTCTTCGTTATATGGTGATCTTAAAATTTTATAGGAAACCAACTCTGAATAAAAAAGTCTTCTCATAACTTCGCCCTTTTTCTCATACGCTGTGGAAATACTTTCTGTATTTTACGCTCTATCGATTGTTGACGCTTCGATGTGGAAGAATAAAAAACATACAAAAGGAAAGTGCGCTTGAAAATAAGCCCGTAAAGTAAACATCTCTTCACTAGTCTTTATGGATTTTGCTTTGAATTTTAAAGAGGTTTGAAATTTATTTTTGAGAAAGTTTCATTTTTTTTTATTAAAGGGACGATGTCATTTCGAAAATGTTAAGCAACAAAACTAAAATAATTTGAAAAGGTATGTTGAAGAAACTGGAAAGTTTGGGGAATATTAAATTACTAAAATTATGCTACCCTGCTTACCATCCTCTATTTGGCATCCCCTTTTCGTCCATTCTCACCTTTAAACCACCTAACTCATTTCTTATTTCTCTCCCTAATTTCTGACCTACTTCTTTCACCTCTTTCATATTTTCCTTCCCATGTTTCTCCTCTCCTCTCCTTTGCCTAACCTTACCTTCTCTATCATTTTTTACACTAATTACCCTAAACTCACTTTAATATTTTTTTTCGCAGCCCTTTTCCTGTTCTTCACTATTTACTTTGTCTTCCCCTAGTACTTCTCAACTCGAGATACCCTCTTCTAATTCTTTTGCTCTATTTATCTTAGTTTGCATTTCTTTTAATAGTTCAACTTTCATGTTAAACTTACATTCCCTTGCTTCACATTACTCAAATTTCTCCCTCTCCCCTATTATGTGTCCCCTCTCCTATTTTCTCTGCTTACCCTCCTGTCCCTATTAACCACTAAAAGCTTTGTCATTTGATCCCTCGCTTCTTCCTTCTCCTCTCTCAATTTCTCCATAAAACTTTACCTTCTCTAACCGTTTCTACCTTTTTTCCCCTTGCCACACTTCTATCTCTTCTAATTTCCACACTCTTTCCTGTTCGTCACTTTTTACTTTGTCTTCCCCTTCTACTCCTCGAATCCTATTTAAAGTCCCATTTTACTTCCCCTCTCTTCCTTTCCTTAAAAGAATTAATACTTTCCTGATAACCCTCTTCAATTTGCCACACTCTCCCTCAACCTTTGTTCTTTTTTCCCTTGCTTATTTCTTCCCATCTATCCTTTTCTCCAGAAACTATAC
>JAAAKG020024755.1:0-20049 GCA_010014905.2 Druon quercuslanigerum | reverse complement strand
ATTTCACCTTTTTTAGTGTCTGCAACTATACTTTTTGAAATTGTTCCATTTTTGAAATCCCTATTAAATATCAATTTATATCACTGTTATTTTGCAAGGCTGGAAATTGGAGAATATATTAAATTTGGTATTACTTATTTTTGACATTTTTTTACATTTCAGAGCTTATAAACGAACTACTTACCCCAAATTTCATAGTATATAATTGAAATAAATCTCATTAAGTTTTTCGATTTTAAATGCGACGATATATTTATTTTAAAATCCCTTCTATATTTTTTTATTTTTAAAGGCTTAAAAGTAAAAAATGTGCAAACAGAAATATCATTCGCATATTGTTTAATGTTTAATTCTGTAATTTAAACTTTAGGAAAATTTTTCCATTCTTAGAAGCCACATTATGTTTTAATTTATTAAATTATTATTACAATTTGTTTATTCAGTTTGGAATTCCTTAAACTTCCGATTTTTTATATTACAGGATTTACAAACTATGCATTTAACTACATTTTATTCTGTATAATTTGAAATGTTTTCAATTTAAAATAAAAGAATTTCCATTTTGAAATTTTCAATATTTAAAAAAATTTAAATTGTTTAATTTTAATTCATTTACTTTGTAAAAGTTTAGTTTTAAAACGGATAAAGTCTAATTTAAATTTAACAATTCTGAATTGTTCAATTTGAAATCGTATAATTTCAAATGTGCAACTAGGGAAATTTTCGTCTTCTCTTTCTCTGGATTCACATAATTTCTCTGATATTCAGTGATGTCCTTTAAAAAAATTCCTTGAGTATTCAGTGAACTAAAGTTTTAGGATATCATCATTAATTTAACAGTAGTAAAAATACTGAATTTTCAATCAGGACACTCAAATTGCTTATATCAATTAAAAATCATATTTTCATATTAATATTGCACGTGACTTCTATCCTCAAATTGAGAACATTTTTTGCTGAGTTATAAAGTATAAATATATTGTTATATATGATGTTTAAAACTTTTAGTTGTAAAACAAATATGACGGACGTAAATTAAAAATAGCATACGTCTAATAAACATAAAAAACATAAAGTAGCATACATATCAGGACAAAACCTACGGTATCTTAATTCATACTTGTTTCCAGGTTTATAGCATTTTTGATCGTTTCATTCGTGCTTGGCCCAGGCTAGATCGCCAAGCTAGGGTCTAGTTTTGCCAAGCCTGGGCCCACTTTGGGCCATGACTAAGTTTCTGCACGGGTGGTTCCGAGTGAAGCTTGATTGAGCACAAGTTTTACAATTTAATTAGATATTGCCCAAATAATTTGCCATGTTTCCAATTTCATATTTTTTATCTTTAAAAAATTCAAAATAAAAGTTCTGTGAAGTTTTTCAATATCCTAATTTCACCATTTATTCGTGATTGAAGTAGAATTTTTTAATTCAGTAATGGTTGAAATGCCAGATTGTATCATTCCAATGCTAAAATTTGGATTGTTCAATTTTGAATACACATAATTATTTTAGAATTTTGTAATCTCTCCCCCTCCCCAACCTCCCCCACTGGAGCGAATCAATTTCTCTAATGTTTCCTTTAAAATTCGATAGTTTTTTTATATAAGTCATATTCTATTTTTCTTTTTAAATTTCTGGCGAATTTTACTGTCCTCCTTCGAAGTCCATCGGAAAATTTGAAGACACATTAAAATTAAGAAGGTGACGATGATTTATTTGAAAATATAAACAGTAGATTTTCTCAAAAAACCCACAGTTAATTTTTTTCATATTTGTTGGTGAATTTGACCTTTGATAAAGAAGACCCCCTGTCTAGAAAATTCATATAAGAAATGACTCTGTTTTTTTGTGATATCTTCTTTTCATATTTTAAAACTTTGAAGAGAAAATAAAGTAGATTTTCTGCAAAACCCAACCCTTTTTATGTTAAAATGTACCCAATATCATTTCTTCAAAGTGAAATATTTGTAACATTTCAATACTTTAAAGTGCAGTAATTATAACATTTCATTTTTTAAATGTAAGATTTAAATTTTCACGAATTTTTTCTCTATTGTACAATAATTGTTTATAATTTATTCACGTATATAATTTACACGACAAAACTGTACAATATTTACACAATATATCAAATCCCAAATAATATAGAATTTTTAAATGCACTATATTTCGGTTTTACAGCCTTTTCACCCATCTTTGTACAATACTTTCAAATATTATTTAGTGTCTGAAATGTGAAATTATATTTGATTTAGTATCTAAATCTGGATCGTTTCACTTTATCAATGTACAATAATTGTACATTGCAGTACTTCAAAATAAAATAATTCTATAATTATACTATCTACAAAAAAGAAGTTAAAATATAATTGTACTATTACAGGCAAATAAAAATAATTGTGTTTCATTATAAGCCTTTCAGTTTTTATACCGAAAAAAGTGTTACTTTTGTTGCAGCTTAATTGTTGTAACCCTTAAATTTAACTAAATTAGATTTGTTTTATCCAAAAGCTAGTTTTAAGCCCATGTTTATCTTAATACTAGATTGTCAGCCTAAAGTTTGATTTAAACCAAGACTTTTCTTTCTTAAAATAAAACTATTTTTACTTGTGAAGAATTTTATTTGTACAACTTTTGTTAGAAATGTTGTATTTTTTTGCAATGCTTCAAAAAATCATCTGCTAATTTCTGAAATCGGTTAATGTATTTTGTGTGTTTTTTCATTTTAAAAATTTTGAAAACACTATATCAGCTAAAAGTAATATTTCTGTCACGCCAAACTGATGATTCAAATTTGAATTTGAAATGCTCAGTAAAATAATTGAAAAACGAGTTAATGAAGTAATTTTATCATACACAACCACGTCGCAGCTTAATTGAATCCTTTTCTGATAAATCCTTACACAATGAGAAGCTAGATCATTATTATGTACAATGTATGTGTATAGAAGATTATCGTCTTTCGTTACAAAGAGGTCACACACAGTTCTCGACATTTGTTCTCGGCAGAAGGAATGTCGTTCGGCATAACAGGAGCGAATACCGTTTCTCGAAAGTCGTTGTTCTTTTGACCCAGAGCACGTTCAAAACTTCGTGACAGCTTCAGAAAATATTTTCCTAGTCAAAGAGTCAAATTTAAAAATGAGAATTCTGAGAAATTGCATATATTTTAAGTGTTGCGCTACTTTCTTTCAGAAAAAGAGCTGATCAAAGGAACAAAGCAGCAAAGGTGAATTTTAGGCGCCTTTCTTTCTCAATACTATCGATCGATCTTTGGCGTTACAGATTGATCTGGAGAACGAAAGAGAGAAAAAGAAGTCAATGACGTCAGTACGGACTACGGGGCGGGTGGATTCTGCTGGGAGGTATTTCTTGCTCCATCGTTAGCTATCATCCCAATCAAGAAAATGTTTTATAAGATAAATAATTTGACGCAACACTTTTCATTAAATAATCATTTTTCTTACAATTCTGCTTATTACAAAAAGACAAGCCAAAAAATGTAATTTTAAAATTATGTTATCCTTTGCACAGAATGAGGGGGGATGCTACAGAACATTGAACATTGAAATTTACAGATAAAAGTTAATAAAATATCATTTTTTCTATCGGCGCACTTTTAGATTTTAAGGATAGGTGGAATCGTGATTCTATTTTTAAGAATAGAAAGAAACGTTTCGAGAAAATTAATTGTGTACTTTGTACGATTCCTAATGATACATTTGTTTTCAATGTGCAAATTTTGCAAAAGATGGCCCTGCAAGGGCGCAGTTCAATAACAACATATTAAGTTTGAAAGTCCCTTTCGTATTTCAGACTTCACACTTTTTAAACTATTCCCTTCTTTTACAATTTTTTAAAGAATTGTTCTTTTTCCCCTGTTTTGAAGGAACTTGCCCATTTTCCAGTTTCTCTGTAACTCTTAAATGAACCAAATACAAAAAATTAAGCCCTCGGGCGTAAGATTTAATTATTTTTGGTTGGAAAGTCTACTATTATATGTTTGGTTCGGAAATAATTTCTTTTATATGGCTTGATGTCCGCCTGTATGTATGTATGTTTGTAAGTAAGTATGTATGAATATATTTTTAAAAAATTAATCTTTTACATACAAAGTAACTTTTCTGCTAAAAATTGATTAAAGTTTTTATCTTTAAAACTTCTTCTTTTTTAGTTCAATTCGACTAGTTAAAATTCTTTTTGTTGCTTAAATATTGATTGTCTAAACTGTGAATTCGTCTTCCTTGATTGAAAATGAATTTGCTTTTTGAAAATTCATCTTTTGAGGTTTAAAAGTCAACTTTTTCTAAACAATTTGACTTTTTAGCTTAAAAACTTAACTTTTTTGATGAAAATTCGTCTGTCTTGATAAAAAAATAATCTTATCTGTTGAAAATTCAGATATTTGGTTTAGGATTTACCTTTTTTTGTTAAAAATTCATCTTTTTTTGTTGAATTAAACTGATTAAAAATACATTTTTTTTGGTTCAAAATTCAATTATTTTTAACTGAAATTTTAACCATTCCATTTTTCTTTTAAAACTGAATATTTTGCGGAGAGACTAATTCTTTTGCTGAAAATTCAACTACGTGTTTTGTTAAACTCATCTTTTTTGGTCGAAAATTCAACTATGTTGTAGAAAATTCGTCCTTTGGTATTAAAAATTCATTTTTTGTGGTAGAAAAGTAATCTTTTATGGTTGAGCCACGTCACCAACTAAGAGACTGTATAGATATCTCTGCAAAGAAATTGACAATGACGTCTCTAAGTGGTGACGCACATTGCAAACAAATTACAAAACTCACTGAAAGTTTGAAGCACATTGAAGATTATTTGTCTACAAAAGATAAGGTTTTGTCGTCACCAGCCATTTCTAATGACTGTTATATTGACAGAGTTGACGTCTATAATTCAAAAACTTCTTTCTATATTTCGAGTTTTTGACTCGAAAATTGGATGAATCGAGGAGGGAGGATAAGTGGCTCTATAGAAATAAAAAAATGTCAAGTTGCTACTCACTTAAGAAGACAGTCGAAAAAGAAACAGCTTGGCTTCTTCTTTCTTCTTGAGACCCTCTTCCTTTCTTTAGAGTCGCATTCCAAAGCACTGCAGGGATCGCCCACACGACTTTAACGTTTGTAAGCTTCAAAGGTACCTTTTTCCGAACTCAGAGTTCTTCGATTTCACTACTTTCTTTCTATTTTGCATACCGTATAAATTTGACCTTTCCTCAAAGAGAAAATTTACGGCACAGTGTTTTTTTTGGTTACTCTGTATACGCAAATTTATGGCTGAAGAATTTGGATGCTTTCAATTCTTTACATTCCTGCATTTTTTAAACTTTTATCTTTCCCCTACTTTCACTCAAATTTAAATTAATTAAAATAATAAAATAAAATTTTATTCTTTTGTAATAACTAATATGTATACAATAAGTATTAGGCAGGTTTCTTTTATAAGACACAAAAATGATTTTTTTATCTGAACACGCACGCTGGCCTAAAATGTACCTTTTTAGTCAACAAATTGTTGCCAAGAACAATTCAAAATCAGATATGATTTAGAGGTTCCCTATTTGAGTTTTGCCTATTGTTTCTTGAAAATTACTTTCAAAATTTTCATTAAAATATTTACAATGATGTTTATATAAAAAGGGGATAATTTTATATGCAAAAAATGTAGTACATGAATTTTTAAGACATTGAGAAAATAAAAACAGCAAAAAATCAATGAAAGAAAAAAATTAATTTACGATTAAATGATATTAGATATGAATCTCTGAATCATTTCCGATTTTTAATTTTTTTAATTTTTGACTTAAAAGGTGTAACTGAGGCTTAGTATCCGTTTTCAGAAAGGGGGTTAAATTTATCAAATTTAAAACTCTTTCTTTAGTAGAATTAATTGAAAGTTTGAAAAACTTAATGTTATTTGATACACATTTCTCAAGAGGAAAACAAAAACCTTTATAGAAAAAATTTATTGAAGCGAGCTCTTTATGCTGACTAAGGAATCCAAAACAGTAAGTAGGGAGAAATAGTCAAGAAATTGAATTGAAAGAATTTTTAAGTATATAGTGGTCTTTAGGTAATTCGAAAAGATTTCCACAGAATGTAGAAAATTGTAATATTACATATTAAATAACATGTTTTAATAATTTAAAGGATTTTCAAAAATTTACAAAACTTCATAAAGTATGTAAGTCAATATCAAACAATTTTAAATTCAAGAAACTTATTGAAGCTTCACATACATATTTTCAGTTTTTAAATTTTTCATTATACTGTCCGTTTTTAATTATAAATTCTTTAACATGTAAAATGTTACAATTCCCAATGTGGTAGTATTGAAATTTTCAATATATAACAGTTAAAAAATGAATATTTTTAATTCAAATACTTCCATTTGCAATTTTAAAAACTTTGTCATTTTAAAAATTTTTGAGTCTAAACTTGATTTTGTATCATTTTTAAAACTGAAAATTTGTTAATAATTTAAGATTAATCATATTCAGGTATACTTAACAATATTTTACCCCATAATATTATTAATATTATAAAAAGAAAAGGGAAATGCAAAGGTCTTAAAATATCATGTAGTACTAAAAATGTTTACCAAATTTGCAACACTTAGGACATGCACTTAGTTTAAAAAAATTAATTTTATTAAAAGAGCTGGTATTTAGACGCTTTTAAATTCAAAACCATTAAATTGTCAATTGATTCTTTTAACCTTGAATATTTTTCAATTTAATTATTTAAAAACTGTAAATCTTCTTCTTCTTAAAGTCGTCTCGGTTTTTCCTAAACAACTTTCCTTAAGTTTCAAACCTTAAGTACTCTATCGATTGAAAATATTTGGTTTTTATACTATGTTTCAAAAGGGAGAAAGTTTAGTTATAAAAGTTAAATTATTTTTATTTGAAAATTAAAAATAGTTCTGTACAAAATACGAGTTAAAAAATAATTGTTTACCCTGAAAATAAATGAATAACAAAAGTAGTTTAAAATTTCTTAGTTTTTTACGAATTAAAAAAACGTCTTTTTTCCTTTCTTGGTTATGGGTATACTATAGAATACCGGTCATGCAATTGGCTCCTTCCTACGACTTCCGGTTTACGTTGGAGGTCGCTGATTATGTTTCGACAAAAGTTCGTTGGCAACGGTGAAAATATGGGGAAGGCCTCACATGTTAATGGAGATATTCAGTTTTGAAGATGCTGGTAATTTCCAGGTAATTTGCATAAAAATCTTATCTTTTAATATGATTTTATTGATGAGCTTTTGATATGCTATACAATTTAAAATTATACTCCTTAAAATTCAGTCACCATTAAGATCCTGAGAGGTCTAGAGTGTAACTTTGGTTTGGAATATACTTTTTCGAAAAGTTATTCATTAATTTTTTTAACAAGTTTTTTTTTAAAAATACATCATTTATAAAAAAATATTTTTCAGAATGTTTGAACCATGATAAGACATTTCTCTGTCTTCAAATTTTTGTACAATTAAACGTTTTCACGTTATAGCCTTATAAACAACTCAATTTTAAACAAAATTGACATACATATTGGAGTACGTGTCTTGAAAAGCAATTTTCATGTTTTTAATTATTCGTCGCAAGACTCGCAAGAGGTGCTGAGATATGGACCTGCAAATATTTCAATTTTAGTGCAAATTTAATTGTTTATAAAGCTTTGCGCTGACTACGAAATTATTTTAAATCGTTAAAAAACGCAAAAAAAAGTCTACAGTAGACAAAATTGCGAAGGTTTTTTTCTGAAAATATTAAGAGTTAATTTACTGAAAACCCCTAAAGTTTTTCTTTCTTAATTTTTTTCTAGATTCATGTAAGATTAGTTATCGATGGAAGATATATTTTTTGTCAAAAAAACGTCAATTGACGTTTTTTGCCAAAACGACACAAGATGAAGAAAAAGTAAAAGCAACAAAGCTGTTTCTCGAAAACAATTTAGATTAATTTTTTCTTAATAGTACCATTTTTTGGTGTCATAAATCAGCAAAGGAGGTCTTAAATTAACAGTTTTATCAACTTCAAAAAGAAAAACTAGACATAAAAGTTGTTGAAACTCTTAAATTACGTTCACATTTTTGATAACACTATAACATTGTATTGTAAAAAAAACTAATTTCACAAATATTTACACATACATATTTTCGCAAAAATTTTTTAAATGACGCTAGATAGAAATAAGTGTCAAGACATTTTTCCTTGCAGTTTTTTACAGAAACAATTTTTTTCTTTGACTTTTTTTCTAGATTTCCTTATTTTACAACAAAAATTTTGCCTTCTCTCCAAGCTATACGGGCACGAGGCAGACTATCATGGAATATTATACTCTGTACATTAGGAAGAATATGAAAAAAATCAAAAGTAAAAAAATGTTGTCTAGTTTAGACCCTTTCAAAATTTTTGTACAGATTTGAAAATAGGACGAAAAATTCGAACAAGAATGTTGAAAAATTTTTGATAATCCGTAAAATTTGAGTGGCAAATAACTTTGTGACTCGAGCATGGACTGCTTATCTGATTTGAAATGAATTTGGTCACAAACAAAAAAGTCTTATCTTGACTCAAATATTCTGAAAAATATTTGCAAGAATATATTTTTTTCATAAGTAATGTATTTGTTTGAAGAAACTTGATTAAACAATTAACTACTAGATACTTTTACAAAAAGTACCTTGGGGATTCCTAATCAAGAGGCTTTTCGTCACTCAAATTTTAACTTTTATAAGTCTTTTATCTTTGTGGATGTTGGTTATTATACTTTATAGTGATTATTTTTATTATAAGAATATTTTCTAAGACTGCCATGTAAATTCTCGTGGACCAATCACTGTCTCACGTTATTGATATAGCAGCAATATAAATTCAAACTTTACTTCGTGTACTCATTGTGTCATTTGTGTCAACTATAGCTATGATTTTCTACGCGGTTGGCTCCGTAAAATACGCGAATAAATATTTCCATTTATGGAAGGAGTGCCGAAATATATTTGGTTTACGATCCCCGAATTTCGTTGAACCTACGCATGGCTTTATTTTAATTCATAATGATTGAAAAATAAAAAAATAGGAATATTTATGGGTGTCCGCATGAAAAGAACCTTTATGGTCGGTATGAAGTTACGTATAGGATCCCATAGCCGGGTAAATTTCCAGCATTTTAAGCCCAAGGTGAACCCTTGGGGTTTAAAAATGAGTCGCCGAGTTTATCTCCGAACAAGGAATATATCAACTTCCGGTTGCTTTCGTCAAGCGAGTACAGTGAAGATAGATTCAGTATAGGTCCTACTATAATCTCCAACTCAAACTCGAAAATAATAATTTTGACCAAGAATTTTAAAAAACGAATCTCTTCTAATCTATAACCGGTCATAAGTTCTCTTTTGACGAGCGCGCCCACATTTTATATTTCATAGAAAATGTTTGTAAAAATCATAATATAATATTGTACTGTAAACTTTTCGTTAAATAAATGGCTGGCTAACTTTATCATTAACAATACTCTGCAATCAAGTTGTCATAGTGATAAACTAAACCAGATTAGTAAGACTAACAGTTCTAGAAGAATGTAAATAAACGCATAATTTCCACATAATACGATTATCATGTCATAATTTAGTGTAATTTGTTATTTCGTGGAATCGATGTCGATATGATTGATAAGTAAATTATTTGCCCAAGATATAAAGTATTTTAAAATATATTATCTTAATAAGAGAGTAAGTGAACGAAGCGTGATAAATTCAATTGTTGAAAAAATTGAAATAATAATTGTTTCTGTTTGTTTAGAATATCATCAATTCGAGTTTAAAAACTTAAATTGAAAAAAACTATATTGACTACGATATACATTTTTTGGAGTAAATTAACAAATATAAAATGTTACTAATTAATTGCTGTTAATTCTTTAATTTTTCTAAAAAAAATGTGCTGACCTTTTTGTCATTCATAGTATAATTAGGTTTATCAAATTGCACAATGAATACAGAGAATTTATATTCATAAAAGAAAATAATTCTTAGTCTGTAAATCAAGGCACTCAGTTAAATTCATCTTGCCTATATTTTATGGTATAAACTAAGAAATTGAAGAAAAAACCCCACCATTTATATCACACGAGTCAGGAAATGTGAGACTTTTTCGAAATTTAAGAATTTCTTGAGAAACGAAAAAAAAGGTTTGATGAGAATTGCTGAAACTGAATGAATGAATGAATGAATGAATGAATAGGTCTGTTAAAATAGTTTCGGGTACTTCCGACGCACCCATAAACCCTTCCAGACCTATTGGTAAAAATCCCCAGATCCTCACAATTCTTGCCACCCACAACTCTCCCTATCTGGGTCGATTAGCCATTAACGAAAGCGTTTTTATTCTTTTATACCGACAATGCTGCCAACTACTACCGCCCAATCACTGTTATTATGACCGATTAAATGGCCGGGTAGAGCACGAGAGCACGTGTAGACACGAACAATCCGAAGTGCATAGCAAGACTGCTGCAGCCTGCAAGCAGAGCCGCTGTTCAAGTGTACGGCTTTCCAGAGGACTGCACTCTACCCCCTCCAACCCTTGATACATTATATTTCCTCTGTTCAAAACCACCCTTTCGGACATCCCTTACCCTTTCAGGAGGAGCTCCTCATTTTTTATCACAAATAAGGTCCTTAACACCTTACAGTAATGTAATTACTGCAACTACGTGAATACAACCTGTAGAAACAATTTTGGACGACAAAATTTTGCCGAATTTTTAAAGTCGCGAATGCGGAAAGGTACAATTTTCCGGATTTCGAAATTTTCGCGAATACTTATTTCGGCAATTTATTAGTTCTGGGAATTTGAAAATTCAGATTTTGAAATTTCGGGAATTACAATTTTTCGTAGTTTTATTTTCATTCAGGCGTTTTCAATTTAGGGGTAGTCCACAAATTATGTATTTCAGTGTTTTTAATGAGTACAGATATTATTGCCAACTTTTTATAACAATAACATATTTTTGATCAAGTTTGGATTTTTGGAAATATCAACAAAAACATGATATTTGTTGGACTTAGTTAATAGCAAATTTATTTAACATTTTAAAAAACTTCTTTCCTTTAGATAGATATTCTCATGTTTTGTTAAAAGAAACTTCACAATCTTTAATGATGCTCAATTCGCATTTTTCATTGTTTTGGAATGGCCTAAGAATTACTTTTTTATGATTTAAAATCTAGCGGTGCATTTCATCGATTCGAACAGAACTAATATTATGAAAAATACTACTAAAATACAAATATAAGTATCTCTTTAACCAAATAAAAAAACGTAACGTTGGTTGCTATTTCGAAAAATTCTAACTTCATTACATTTTTCCATTCTCATCCTAATGAGAAGGTACTGGTTTTATTTAAAACTTCACTTTGTCGGTTTTCATAAAATCTCCACGTTTTGAGACCTCCTGAGCCAGAAAAAATGATTTTTACGAACGTGTCTGTCTGTAGTCTGCATACTGTAGGCACGATAACTTTCGAAAGATTGGTCAGATTGTATTCTGCTTTGGCACACTTTTTTAGCGTCTAAAAAAAGGACAAGTTCGTAAACCAGCTATTTCGGATGAAAATTGAAAAAGTGAGCACATTTTCAAAATATTTGAGACTATTTGTTTCAAGATTTAAAAGATCTATGTACGGCTATTTATAGCACTCGTAAACTCGAACAATGTATTCTAATGACTTTTTTAGATAACATGAAAATGATCAGAGTTATAGCATTTTCAAAATCCAAAAAAATGAACCAAAATGAACCTTTTAAGCCAAACAACCCATGATATGAAAAAAAGTGAAGAGAAGAAAAACGTTTATTTTTTAAAATCCGACAAGATTATCCTGACAAATTTTGGAATTTTGTCGTAAAGTTGAAAATTTAAAATTGTATCATACAAAAAATAACGAAAACTCAAACATTGCATTTACGGCCAATTTATGCAAGATACGAAAAATATGGATTAAATAAAATTTCGAGCCTTGAAAAGATCTACAAATTTGTTATTAATCAATTTTCGATAGGATGCATAGTTTTTTTTTTATGAAAAAAGTAAACATTTTTTAAAATTCATCATAGCTATCTGTCATAACTTTAAATGCGCCTCTACTAAACAATTTTGCGCCATCTAATTAACAAAGATATATCATATTTGGGGGGCAGGCAGTGTAACGAAGGTGTTAAATCTTCAATATATCAATGTGGGTAAAATTTTTTTCTTTACGGGGCATATGAGCGCATATGAAACCCCATAGGAAGTTTCCTTTATCAATGCGGATTCAATTTTTTTTATTTTCTTGGTCATCATTCGTAAATTTTTCTTACCTTCATATCTTGGGCAATTTTCAAGATTTTCAAAAAAATTTTATGGCGCATTTGAGCGCACTTGAAGATATGACGAATAGCTATGATTAATTTGAAAAAAATGTTCTTTAAGGCGCATATGAACGCATTTCAAAATCTTCAAGGTCGTGTGATTTAAACTTTGCTTTTGCAAATGGGGGAATAGCGTGAAGCTAGCCCTCTCCCCGTGTAACATCTGATATAACTACTATAGTTTTGTGGCGAAAAAATTTTTCATCGGTGGCGCATTTGAGCGCATTTGGGACGCAATTCAGTGGGCTATAGAAAATCCGAAGATTAAGAGTGGGAGGGGGGCTGGTGTAAAAAAACCTTTGAAAATTGATCTTAAAGGAACTAATTTATTATCTTATTTTAAGCACATTAAACAAAAATGATATCTTAAACAAATTAATGCAAGCAAAAAATTAATATCCGTAGATAATTATTAGTTTAGTGATGATCACCAGTTATCTTAAGTTAAAAAGTACACATAGTTAAAAATATATTATAAAATTGAGGAACATATCCTCATGCTTAGTCTTAACTCATTTTGGACGAAAAATGTGGGCACATTCACAAAAAAATATTTTAGGTTAAAATCGTTTGTTTGGCAGTAATTATTTAAACTTTTTGCTCTCTCTTCAGTTAAAACTTATAAGTCTTATTTGGCACTATAGGACTCATTTTATTCCTTGAAGGATTCTCTGCAAATTTCTATACGTTTTCTTCATAAAAAATGTATTAATCAACAACTTTATTAAACAAATTTCTTTTTCATAAAAACGTGCACACATAGATTTGCAAACAAACTTTCAAGGAATAAAATAAGCCCTGAAAGATTAGGATTAAATAAGGGTGGTGTGTTTTAACCACTGAGAAAGTAAAAAAGTAAAACTTAAAATAACTATTGTTAAATTACCAAGTTTAACCTGAATTTATCCAATTTTATAAATTAAGTTTAATAAAGCGCATTTTTCAGCTTAGATTTTTTTTATCAAGATTTAAAAGCACATAGTTAATATCATATCTATATATTTTTGTAAATTACACGCTAAAGGCAATGAAATGTCAAACAAAATTTCAACCATTAAGCTGTATTTTAAAATATATACAAAATAAGCTTCGTCTTTTCACACATTTAAAGAAATGGTTACCAATCACAGAAGGCAAAAAAATGTATAATCGATATATACAGGAAAAAATTATATATGGTATTTCCCACCATGTATAATTTTTCCGCCCAGGTTATTTCTGTACTAGTGTTCAAACGCAATTAATATTTAACGGTATGATTAAACCCATACTTATGGACAATTAAATAGCTTGTGAATGATATGTTCATCATTTGTGAAAATTCCATTAATAGACCGATTTTTCTTCGTTAATTTCAAGAATATTCATCTTAAATATACGAATTGCAAGAAAAAGTTACGGAACTCATAACACTTTTAACATTTTTACTAGCAAATTGTTCGAAAACTTGGGTTTTAAAAACGAAAGTACCTAGGATTACAGACAAAAATTTCGCTGCACAAAACGAATTTTGATGAACCTAATCACTACCTTTTAAAAAATTGTTTTTAGGAAAAGATGTTTCCAGAAAAAATCATGTATCTCAAAAGAAGAGACAAGATGAAAGAATACTTGTCTTGTAATTACGTATTCTAATTAAATGCATAGCCTTGAAAACAAAAAAGAAATCAAAAATCCTCTGTTTAAGTGTTGTTAAACTTTATAATATGAAATGGTGAAGGACAAGGATGAATTTCGAAGATACAAATATTATTTATTTCTTCAAATGGAGACAACTGGATCAATGTACAAACGCAATTACAATCATGATTAGAATCACGCAGAATATAATACGTAATAACACATATTGAATTGAAATATATTTTACAGAATTATGTACACTTTGGGTAAAAAATCTGTACCTCACTATAAAATTGTTTTGTAAGACAAAGATTCGAATTGATCACGTAATGCAAAAGGTGTATCAATCACTTTCGTAAAAAATGCACAATAAATACAGACGTTTCTTCACACTCTCTAGCACCACTTTTTCTAGAATTTACAAAATAACTCTCTTCAATATAGAATTATTATTTCTCAAAGATTAAAGTCAATTTATACATAAAAGATTGTCGATAAAAACCCGAAGAGAGTTATTTTAATGAGACTATGCTAGTGTGGAAGTTTAATGAAACTTTCTCGCTTCGCAAATCTGTGAAAATAATACTATCGAAGTCGCAGATTCAGATTTTAGGAATTTATAATTATTAGATCAAAAATAAAAGGAAGCTAGTATCATTTCGAGTATTATTTAATACTTGATCAAAATTTTCAAAACTATTATGTCATACATCTTTCACAAGAATCAACAAAATATGATACTTTAAAAAAAAATTTAAAGGCAAATGTCTTTGATTCTAATAAACATTTTTTTATATACAAATTCCATAAATCTCACTATACAATTCGTTTAAGTCTTCGCCAAAAACGATTTTATAAGCGCAACCGTAAGGCAGTCTATGACCTCCACTTTACGAATCTTTTCTTTTTCACGACAGCGATTACCCTGTAAACTGGTTTAATATAAACCGTGCGATTACCGAAATTTTCATTAAAATTTTTCTAAAAGCACATTTTGTGTGAAAGACACTTCTTCACAAGTTATTTTGTCGTAAGGGAGATTTTATCATTTGGTTTACAATTAATTCAACTCAGTTTTTTCTATAAAATCTACGCTACATTTGTTAGCCATTATAGGAGAATTGACAAATTTGCTGCATTATTTGTCGCTTACTCATAAATTGCACTTGATTTTCGTTTTTCTCTGTAACAAAATTTGTTTTCACTCACTCACAATCGCTCGAGCAGGTCTCTATTAATTTTGCTCACTTTTGTAAACGAGACACGAGCGAACGAGCATAACCTCTTTATTTTATTGGACATACGTTATATGCCTTTGCAAGTGTAGGAATACTTATTATTATGTACATAACAGTCCTCGTCAAAATACTTCTATACGAGTCTGTATATACACTCTACACACTCTACACACTACACGCTCTGGCAACAAATGTGCGGCGTCAAGATTACTCCTGGAGTGATATAACTCGAACACATTGGGAATAAGCATTGTGCACGTTCAACAAAGCAATAATTACGAAACTTTGACAATAACGACGGTTAAGCCGATAATGCAATGAGCGTAGTTTGTAAAATAGTATTTTTCTCGCAAATCAGCAGTGATTTTTTACGTTAACTATCAAACGAACAAAAAAAAAAAAAACATATTTTGTCCAATCAAAATCTTTTCCCAATTTTAGAAATCTGCTTGGACTATGATCATGCGCTACAATTTTAAAGTAAAGTTACCATATTGTAATCAAGTAAATTATCTAATTTTCGTAAGATATATATATGTTTCCAAATCATACATTTTGGCTTTTGATCACAATTGTACAAACAAATAATAGAATGTTTTTTTAGCCAACACTTTTGTGAATAACTGCAAAAGAGTAAACAAAACGTAAATCCAAGATAATGAATCTAATTCATATTGCGAATCATTTGAGCAAAAGAGAGATTATCATATTATTGTGTTACTTTTAGCTTGCTTTTCAGTTATAGAAAAATCAGTACAGCTCACAAGCTGCTGTCTATTTCCTATCGTTTGAATAAAATAAAATTTCGTATTCCCGACCCAGTCCTAAAATTTAAAATCACTCTCAGAAAAGGTTCTTAATAAATAAAATTGTTGCAATTAGCGTTCTTGACGCTGCACATAAAACTGGCTCACAAAATTTTACTTGAATATTTTGTAGTATGTACCCAAATGTGTCAAACAACGACAAAAAAAATTGCACGAAAACTGCACTTTAAACCAGACTTTAAAAATTACTCTAGATTTTGTCTTCAATACTCAGAAACTGTTTTTCTTTCCATATTTAAGACTAGCTTTCGTAAAATGTCGCAAATCAGACTCTCTTTGACATTCAGACAAATACTGATATCGGAATGGAACTCTAATCAATCAGTCGACGTCGTTATCGTTGCTTTTTCGTTATCCAGCTGCATGAAATAACAACACTCGTACAAAATAATTTTTAGAAAATTATCTTAACCTAATCCAACGTCCAGAGACATCATCACCAGAAATCCAACAATTGAACTCCAGCTGGCGAGTTTACCGTTTCCACTGTTGAAAAAACAAACAAATTGTATTTAGTTTTGAGAGAATTAAATGGCAAAATACATAAAAGGTTTCTTACTTGTGAGTAAGCAATGAATAATTATTAAAAGATTATAAAAGTTCCATTTATTCATTGGTAATTGTTTTCGAAAGTTTTTTAGGCGGAATAGTTAATTATTCATTTTAAAAGAGTATCTAAAGTGAGCACTTTTTAATTTTGTAATGGTCTGAATCAACATTTAATTTTTTTCTTTAAACTCATTTCTTTCTGTTCAAACTATACTATGTTATCAATCAATAGCAGTAAACATCTATTGTACATCAAACTTACTCTATGCATTTCTGCTATAATCTATTGAAAACTTATCTTATTTCATCCATTTCTGTTCTAACCTATTGCAAACTAATCTTTTCTCGTCCATTTCTGCTTCCCAATCAATGCCATTTCACATAAAATCGAATAATATTTTATTTTAAAGTATATATTTTTGCTAAAAAAATCTATAGAGATCTTAATGTAGTATATGATAAGCTCTAATGACAAAATTCTATAAATAATGTATTAACTTACAAAAGATTCAAAACTAGAGTGAAATATAGCTGATTTCGAAGTTTGTATAGTGTAGCTTATCTCAATATTCCCATCTCAAATTAATTCAACCATAAATTAACTAAATGAAAAAAATTTCTTTGATTTGTGGGAACACCCTATAAAAAGCTTCCATTTGGTGAAAAAAACATACGTGAATTCCTGTCAAACTATGTTAACAAGGTTTGTTAAACCAAACCCAGAAGTTCAAAATTCGTATTTTGTCAAATGCTAAATAAAAAGATTTCCACTTTCGCATACAAATCGTGAAAGTTCATTTATGTCTCAAGAAAATGTACTAGATTGAAATAACTTGATTCCCTTCGTTTAAGTACATTTTCTTTAGACAAGACGAATTTTCTTTGATCCTAAAAATATTATATCGTCTGTATTTGTACCGATATTTTTTCAATTCAATGTTTTTTTGTGCAGGCACGGCAATACTAAATAAAAAATTATATAAAAGTTTAAGATCAACGAGGTTATACTTGACTGTTTTTAAGAAGAATGAATCTTTATGGGCCTATGCTGTGACTATCATTGCCAGTATTAAAAACAATGCATGCCAATATGTCAATCCTGTCCAAAGTTATGGCAGCTCTCAAAAAATAAAAAATGAACAAAGTTATGTGAGAAAATACTGTAATATTTCAATTTTAGGAGGTGGATTCTGTTATTTTAAGATAATTTTAAATAAAAATTTCATAATATATTGTTTTTACAAGACTTAACTATTGAATTTTTACATAATAGCCTATAGTATCCAGAAAATTTTTTTATGTTAGGTTATTGAGTAAATATTTAATAATGGTACATTTCGAAATTTATTATTATTGTACACATTTACCAATGTTTAAATTTTATTAAATTACAGAAAAAACATATTAATATTTTTAATATTTCAGTACAGATTATTTATTGATAGATTTTTTAATTACTGTAAGAAACTGCATATGAAATATGCATAAAAAATTTTACAAGAAAAAGGTTTAAAAATACCATGTACTATATATAAAACAAAGTAAAAAAATTCGTGTTATATCATATAATACATTAAATAATTTTACTAGCCTCTGAATATTATAAATGATGCTTACAAAAGTGATGAAAATAACAAATTTGAAAAAAGTTGAAACCAACGGAAATTAAAAAACACTCTTTTTTATAATCAAAAGAGAAACTTTTGAGCTCCTTAGAACTTATAATGCAAACGTTTTAAGTATTTTAAGGTCAATGATTTTATTTTGAAATCAAACATTTTTTATAAAAAGCAGTCTTCTGTAAAAAAGGAGGGGTATTTAAAATTTTTCGTTTTTAAAACTTCATAATATTTTTTAAATTAAGTTTAATAATTACGCTCGAAATGCGTTTTTATATGTACTAGAAAATATTTACAAAACGTCATATATTTGGAAGGTCAACCCTGAATCGAAATAAACCACCACTTTCAGAACAATAAATATACTTCATGTGTAGCTTAGAACTAGTAATGGTATTTTGCAAACAAACTGAGTCAAATACAAATGTTCTAAATGATAAATAGAATTATTCTAGTCAAAAAGCTTGTATATTGGGTTAGTTTAGATAGCGCTCTAGAAAAGAATATGAAGTGCATTCACAAGCCAAACGCTTGCAAAGTAGAGCTGGTGATTGAGGGATCGATTTACGGTTATCGACAGATGACTTGGTATGAAAAGTTTTTGCATATGAATATGTCTGTATGTGACAACTTGGTTACATAAGCTGCAAATAATATTTATCAAGTCATTATATCTATTTTAATTGCGGTAATATTTTGCCATTAAATTACTTTCAATAAGTTATGTCTATCAGAGTTCAATTACATGTGTGCTTTAAGGCAAAAATTATTTTATTAATTGAACAAAATGTTGAAGTGGGCAAAGCAAAAATGGGTTCTTTATAAATAGGCTCAATTACAATTAGGATCGTTTAGAACACAAAGTATGGTATCATTTAGAGCTTATTAATCGTTTTGGGTTCCTTTTCAGCAAGTGAGGTTCATTTTTGTTGCAGCTTCTTTGGAACCAAAAATGTGTTCCAATGGAAACCCCAATTTTTTCTGTGTTCTATCATAAGAGTGTTATTTAACATCCATATTGTACATGGTATCCATAAATATTTTTCCATACATCTTTACACGTATTGCATATGAAGTTTGTTGTAATCAATGATCAATCAGAAATATCCCCTAGAAAAATCTAAATGGTATTAATTAATATATAAGGCTGTCTTCAGTTAACTATTTTAAACTTCTTTTTTCTGAATAATATTTGGGATTGTTTGAATTAAAATGAAAAATATATTTTCATTATAAAATGTAGGGAGCTCGAATCTTAATTGAAATAGTTTTACACTTTTTTCGTTTCAATTTTATAATTTAACTGGTTAAAAAATTTTAAATAATTAAACTGGTTTGTCGGTCATATAAAAAAATACCAATTTTAAACGTTTACCAAACCCTTCGGAGCCTCTCCCATTGTTCACCAAAGTTGAATAAAATGGACAGTTGTTTTTTTCACCAAATGGAAGTTCCTAAGGCTATGTGCCCTTAAATCACGAAACTTTTATTTACTTGGGCCACCCAAATGGATAGAATCAAAGTTTCTTGTTAGGAAGTATGTACATTATTTTTTTTTGTTAAACGCTTGAGGACTAAAAAAAGATTTCAAAATGCAAAGCAAAAACAGGAATGTGTGTAAAAAGTTCGGAATAGATATATTCAGGACGTCTTTTATCTTTCTCCGGGTAATGCGGTGGTTGAACTTACACGGAGAAAATTATTATGGCAAATTTTGCCAGATTATTTTGGCAGTCCTCGATATCTGACCATTATGGCGTATC
>JAAAKG020024744.1:0-20049 GCA_010014905.2 Druon quercuslanigerum | reverse complement strand
GTATGCAAATGCTTGGATGGTCACTCGGAGGCTACAGTAGGTTTGTTTATGAATTGTATACTAATACCTATACGCAAACATAAACCTATCTTCTTATAGCTATCAGTCGCACGCGTTACGCTGAGAGACTCATGAATCTTTCGGTCCTTATGTACTAAACGAGAGAAACGTATCACTACTTGCGAGAAACTAATAGTTATGGTTCAAAAACTTCAAGTGCCCCAGACTTAATTAAATATTTGTCATATATATACACAAAATAAGTAGTAAGGAAGTGAATTTATGCAGCGACTTATCAAGTTCGCATACAAATACATACAAAAATTGACAGCATTAATTTAAAACAAAAATTTCTTTTGTATAAAGCGACAGTTCTGGAGTTTCAGATTATTTATTTTAGAAAATATAAAAATAATTATTAGTTCATTTGAGAAAGCATCACGGAAATCTGTACTGTTAATCAGTATATTATGTGGATATTTTATATGTTGAAGGATATAAATACAAATATTAAAAAACATCTTTAGAATTATCTCAAGGCATCTACTTAAATCCTGTAAACAAATTCCATTACAATTCTAGGTTGTTTCCAGGTATCTATAGATTTTTCCAAGGTATAATTTTCCTGAATAATAAGCCACTCAAGTATTAGGTGTCGCATTCTTCAAAGCAATTCTGATCCACCATCCCTTCAAAAGTATTAAATAATACTTTTTAAAAAACTTGCTTTATCTGTCTGTGAATGGTTAAATGGTAATTAACTGAGTTTATTAATAGCGGTAAAAATTCTAATAAATAAAGCGTGGTCAAAAAAGGCTTTATTTTTTTCAAAAATATCTGCCCTACAAATTGTCCCTTTTGGTGTCAGAACATGCCCTGAATATTGGCATTATTTATTTTTTTTTAATATTTAGGGATCTCTCAATTCCATTTTTGTACAAAATTGCTTTTTTCATTTCCACTTTTAATTCATAAGTTTACTTTTGTGCATTAGTATTTTATCCTTTTTGTATTCTAAAGGAAAAAAAATTAAGAGATAATTAAAAAATTTTAATTCTGCTATCATACAGTGGACATTTTACAATGAAAGGAACAATTTTTAGGGATAGAGATATTTTAGAAGACAAAAAAAAGGACTTTTTTAGACCACTATAATAAGTATAACACAATTACGCGAGTTAATTATAAATTATCTTTTTCTCTGTCCTTATTAATATTTAACAATTATAAATCTAACAATGATGTTTTTCAATTTATCAAATTAACTCTATAGAAGGACAAGCAGCATCGTAATCGTACAAGCATATAGGAAAATTATAATTACCACTAATAAAATCCAACTCTTAATGAAAAATGCCTTTAACATATTGAACTGTAACCCACTTGAGCCTACGAGAAAAACAAGCTTCCTTATTTTTTCTATTACTTTTGTGTACTATTACTTATTTACAATTTAGAGCTTATTTAACATATTCATATTTTTCATAAAAAATATTCAGGGAGAAATTCTCTTCGAAACTCCTGAAAAATGTGCAATTATATCAGACAAGATTTTTGAACATTTCGCTTCAAAATAAGGATGAATCATTTTTAATAATTATTCATTATTTAAATTTAATTAAATAAAATATTAAATATGGCAATGTGAACCTCCTAAATCCTAAATTTTTCATATTTTACTTGGTCTTAGATCAGACATATAACGTAATTAAATTTTCTATTAGGTACCACGACTTTTACATTGTCAAGTTTCGAAGGAAATAATTCTATAATAACATTTTTCGTTGAATAACACTAGATATAATTTACTGAATATTATCTTTCCAATAATCTATATCTAAACAACCGGGAATAGCCGTGAAATGAGTATGAGAGTAAATTTATTTTTTCACGGGGAATTTCACAAATTTTTAGAAGAACCATCTATTAGATCACCTTGAATATCACAAAATGTCATATCACATGATATAACTTAATTAAAAATGAATTCGATTACAACTTTTTACATTCTCATCGAGAGAAGGTATCAGATTTGCGTAAAATTTTATCCCCACGGTTTTTGTCAAATTTTTGTGACGTTTTGAGACCCCCTGAACCCGAAAAACAGTTTTTTACGAATGTGTCTGTCTGTCTGTATGTATATATGTATGTATGTATGTTTGTATATATGTATATATGTATGTATGTATGTATGTATGTCTGCATGTATGTATGTCTGCATGTATGTATGTCTGGCTGTGAGCACGATAACTTTCGAAAAAATCAACAGATTGGATTGGCCTTTGGTATACTCTTTTAGTGTCTCAAATTGAAGGTCAAGTTCATTAGCTAGTCATTTTGGATAAAAATTCAAGAAGTGAGCACATTTTGAAAATTTTTGAGACCTCTTTTTTCAATATTTGAAAATTTTATGTACAGTTATTAGTAGTATTCGAAAAAACTAAAAATTTATCACAATTACTTTTTTTCGATGAAAAAAAAATTACCGGAGTTATAGAAGTTTTAAAATCCAAAAAAACAAACGAAAATGAACATTTTAAGCCAAACAACGCACGATATCAAAAAAAAGTCAAGAAGGGAAAATTTTGGTTTTAGAAATCCATTTTGCGGTCAAAACGAAAAAAAATATAAAAACAAAAATTGTGCAGCCAAAAAAGATATACAAATTTGTTAGTTATAAATAAATGTTTAATAGGACGTGTAGTTTTTGTTTCATACGTAAAAACAACATTAATAATAAAAAAAAATTTCAGAGCTGTAGAAATTTCAAAATCCAAAAAAAGAAACGAAAATTATCATTATCAGCCAAACGACGGAAAATACGAAGAAAGTCAATACGAGAAACATGGGTTTCTTTACACACTCTACAAGATTGTCATAACGACTTATTGAATTCTGTTGAAAAATCGAAAAATTTACATTTTTATTGCACAAAAAATAATGAAAAATCAAAAAAATATATTTTACGGACAAACTATGCAAGATTCGAAAAATGATGATTGGACAAAAATTGTGCATTCAAAAAAGATCTGCAAATTTTGTATGGGCCACTTTTTGAAATAATACATTTCTTTGCAAATTTATTATATGTATATGTTCCAAAAACGAATTAGATACTATTTTCCCCCTTTTTTCAGATAGTTGGAAAAATTCGTTCTGATTATATAATTTATTAGCAAGGTACAGAAATATATGCTGAAGTAAAGGAATTTCCTTCTTCATTTGAAATCAAATACAAATTCAGTCATTTGTATATGAAGAACGTATAACACGGAGCGAAACGCGCGCTCAAACTTTTGGGTTTCTATTATACGATAAACAGAAACGAGCGTGGAGCGCGAGGTTTACATGATTTTTCAACTAAATATCGAGCGCCAAGCGCGAATGTCTTGATGAGATGTGAATGTGTCCCTTAAGGTTGATAGAACCTTAAGTAAATTAGTTCTTCTTTTTATGTAAAACTGACGTAATTAAACCAAAAGCATGTCATAACGATGAAGCTTACTAAGAGAGTAGCTATTAGCCCGCGAAGCGCGTAATAGCGAGCACACCAAGTCCGAAAACCTAGAGGAACTGTCTGTAAAGCGTGAGGTAAATATTTCTGAGCGCGCAGCGCGAGGTGAATACCTAATCGAGCACGAAGCGCAAGATCCAACAGGTGCGCGCCACGGGCGCGTTCTAACTGGCGAGCGAAGCGCGCGATGAGAATGTGCCCGCGCATCGGGCAGATTTTTTAAAAAAATGTTATGTTTAATTGTTAACTGTTTCAATTACTATATCATTCAGTTTACAACGCTTAATTCAAAAATCTTTTACTTCACTGGCTTCATCAATATGGTTATGTGAATCAATCTTACCTTATACATTTTAATTGCCCGAAATTCATTACAATGTATATTTTCCAAAGAAAAATTTGTTTTAAAACTTTTTTATTGAGGAAATTTAAAACGAAAACGCGGATTTATATGTTTTAACAAAAGATCTTTGAACTATTCAATTTATCAAAGTTGGAAGGTTTAAGTTTTGCAATTGACTTGCACTTAATTAAAAATCGTTAAAAGCTTCTGTTTTATATGTGTAAATTATTGAGAGTTTTAATTAAAAATTTATGAACACTTTTGTACTACAAACACAAGTATTATTGAAGACATTTGTCGGGGAATCCCAAGTCATGAACCGGTTACAGTTGGCCAGATGGTGTGATCGTTGCGAGTCTTTTAAAATTATCGCAAATCCCGGTTTCAGATATTACTAGCAGCTCTCATTTCAATACGCATTCTTATTTGAGAATACTAAAATTTCGTTAACTTTTTACAACTTATGTTACTTAAAATACTTACTTTTGACGATATTTTTTGCAACACTTGTTATTGACCATTATCACTTTTTCACACACACAATTTTGAGTTTATATAATAAGTTTATAATAATATAATGTATAGTTTATAATAAAACATATAGAAATACGATCATCTCTTATTATGGTAGGACTCTTTATGACAGTACGCGGACACGAAAGGAGAGGTTTGCGAAAACCAGTCCCACCACTCACGGCTACTGGAGCTCACGTATACGGCGCCTAAAGGTGTAGTGGTAAGTGAGGGGGTGATTTTCGTACACGCATCCCCACTGCTTAAATGCTGACTTGTGGACTCTGCTACAATTTATTGATGGTATATCGAAAAAATATCGCTATTTTATATAACGATATACCGGGAAAAATATCGCTATTATCAATATATCGGATCAAAAATATCGATACTGTCGATATTGCTGATATATTTTGTTTTAAATAAAGAAATAATTATGAAGAATGTAAACAGATATTTGTTATTAAGGTTGCACAGGGGCGGACTAAGGTCAATTTAAGCTGCAGGCAGAAGCTAATTTATCTCGCTTGGCACCTTTGTTTGGCGCTCTCGTCGCCCTACGTTCGAGGGCGGAGGGTTTGGCGGAGCAGGCACCTTAATTTGACTCTAAGGTTGCAAAATAGTTAACAAGAATGAATCATTTATGTTGATTCTTCTCCTCAAAACTCTTAAAGAAAGTAAGTTTCTAGACAAAAATATTTATCTTTCTCTATTGTCAAAAACTTCAAACTTCAAAAACTTCAAAACTTCAACTCAAAACTTCATTCAACAAATTGTACTTCACACTTTATTTGCTCCTTTGTTCTAATCCAAGCCACGGGAATAAGAATTTTCATTGCATACAGATTTTTATTAGTTTTTCTCAGCCAATGAAAGTTTCGAAGTACATCTTTCCGTGGATGTTAGGAGAATTACATTTTTTGAGAAATCCAATGGAATCGATAGTTTCATTAGGTACAGGAAAATAAAAATGCCTACTTAGTTAGATTTTTGGAAAAATAAATTATTAGGCGAATAAAAAAGGTATATTTTGCTAAGTAAAAAGGTATAAAAAATGGTCCCTCGATTAGAGTTCTTAAATGCCCAAGAATTTATGTTGAGCAAATGATCTCGAGAATATGCTCAGCATTTAAGGTCGAACAGAGCATTTATATAGAAGATTTAAGAGAATTAAAAGCATTTATTGTTTACACAAATATATATCATAACTAACACATATATTTGTACAGAAACATTCAAGAGTGAAATAAAATATACTTTCTTAAATTACACTATTTTTTGTATAAAATTAAAATCTTATTTAGTTGAATTATCCAATATCACGCTTTTCTTTGAGGATTTATCATCTTTGATTAAAAGTTCAAATCCTTAGGTGGAAGTGGAACTAGTATGTTAGAAATTCATTTATTTGGTTTGAAATTCCTCTATTTTTTGAAATTTAGAATTTGTGGTAGAAGATTTAAGGTTCTTTTTCACCAATTCCTCTTTTTGGTTAAACATTCTGTAAGAAATTCAAATATTTGGTTAAAAATTCATGTACTTCATCGAAAATTCGTATATTTTGGTATAAAATTCATCTTATTAGTTGCAAATTGATTTTTTTATAGAGATTCATTTATTTGTTTAAAAACCATTATTTTTATTAGAAGAGTACTCTTATTAGTTCCGTTCTATAGAAAATTTAACTATTCTCTTTTTCTGGTAAGAATTTATTTTTCATTCATTAGTTTTTGTTTTTTAATAAAAAATTCAACTTTTGGGTTAAAAATTCTACTATTTGGTCAAAAGTTCATAGTTTTGGTTGAAAATTCATCACTGTGATAACAAATTAATTTCATTTGCTGAAAATTCATTTCTTTTAAGTTAAAAATTAATTAATTTTGCTCAAAACTCGGGTGTTTTTCGATTTAAAATTAATTTTTCTGTTAGAAAATTTAACGATTATAGTTTTAGTTTGTAAATTTATCGTTTTGAGTTAAAAAATAATATATTTTATTAAAACTGTTTCTTTTTTTCGGTTGAAAATTGATCATTTGAGTTTTAAATTGAATTATTTTGTTAAGAATTAATTCCTTTTAATTGAGTTTTTTGCACGAAAATGCATGTACTTTGTTAAAAATTCATATTTTTGGTTGAAGAATCATCATTTTAGTTAAAAATTCATTTCTCAGGTTCAATATTTATCTTTTTCATTTGAAAACTCAACTAAAAAGTGTTTAACAAGTATTAAGAACAACCTTTTTTTGTAATAATATTATTAATCTTCTAGGTGTATGTTTGATTTTATGTCTGGAAGAATTTAGAAATTTGGATTTTGTAGCAATCCTGAATAACGCACTGTTTAATGGGACTAACATTTTTTATTATTTTGAGTTTTTTACATTTAAATAAAGTGCCTATTCCAATGTGAAGCGATACATTTTTTGCGAATTTTAAGTCATGTAATCATTATTGATAAGGATAGAAAATATGATTTTTTAAATCCTAACTCAAAATGCTTATAAATACTCATTAAATGCTCAAAGCACATGATGTCGAGTATATTCTCGAGCATATTTTCATGGTTGTGAAAACTTATCCGAGCACTTAAACTTTTTAGAACACTACCCTAGATTTACGGGCAGTCCCTAGACTTACGGGCAATATAGAAATAAAAGTTAGAAGAGATCGGGATTGTTAATTTGGCGAAAATCATTATAGAAACAGAAGTTAGGTATTCTTTATGATAATTCTTTGCCATTTAAATTTGCTTCTGTTTTTTAAAACGATGGCGAAAATAAAAAAAGGAATGAATGGTTTTATCTTTTCGTTTTAATTTTTTCTTGAAATGTAATAATCCGAGTTATTAACTCTTTTAACTTGAGGATGATATATTTTCAGTATCTCAACTACCACGTTTGATTATTAGAACAATGCGGACTTCAGAAAACCATCCGGGTGTCCTAAATTTTATTTCTCATCCAAACTACCCCGAGAAAGGTATATATTTTCAAGTTATTGGAATACCAGGATTAATTGTCAGAACCAAAGAACATTTAAAAACCCACTCATATATTTATTCTTTAATTTTTTGTAACCATGAAAAAAGTACATTTTACAATGAAACAATTACTCATATGCATCATTTTTAAATTGCACATTGATTTATATTTATTGGTATTATTAAATTACGTATTCACTTACTGGTATGGGCTAGGGGGTCAAAATTAAAAGTTATTGGTTGGGAATTACTCCTTTCAAATTTCACAAGAGATGTCTATACTTTAATTCACAAAAAGTGTAAGTACTTATTTTTTACATTTTTTTTTTTAAACTGCGCTTTTCCCATTTTAAAACCTCATGTTGAATAACGAATAATGTTGGATAACGTTAAAAAAATACAAAAAAATTATAGATTTTCTTTCACCGGAAAACGAACAAATTGGGAGGAATCGATCACCAAACATCGAAAGCAGAATTTTTACAGATATAAATTTGGACCACCTAAGGGACACAGCGGGATAAAAAAAATGTATCTATCCAAATTACTCAAGAGCTTACAATTTTTATTGGGTTCGAGCGCTTTTTTATTGAAAGTCAACTCCATTTCAAAGAGATTTGAGGCAGCCGATTTTTGTATTTTTCATTTATCAAGAAAGTTGACATTTGTTTGAAATAAACGAATAATTTATCCCTTTATAGTGTAACGGAATTAATTAAAAACATGTTGACAATAATAAATATGTGTACGATGTTTTAGTGCCTAATAACAATTGTTAATTGTTTTATAAATCAATACATATTTTCGTCAATTTACAAACATCAGATTTATGTTTCTCAACGGAATGAATGTTAAATACTTGGAAAAATCCTCTCCTTATGATAATTTATGAGCAAAAAATGATTGTTTATTTCATAAAAGATTTTATAAATAAAATCGAAACTTGACTACTTCTTAACAACCACATGATGTTTTACAATGACTCAGAAAAGGCAAACTCTTCAAAAATTTAGAAATTGAGGATTTTTTAGTAAAGTTGCTTATATCTTTATTAAATTATTTCAAATAAATAACAACTATTTTCATCTGATAAATTTGGCTAATAAATAATAGTTCTTTATGATACAAGGACCCTAAGTGTCTTTTTTTGGCCGAGTATGAAAGTTGCAGTACAAGGCAAAGTGAAAATTAGGGGCCAAGTGTGACACTATTTTTTCATAACACCAGTCGATCATAAGTGCAAAAAGGTGACATAGAGTTCAAATCTAAATACCCGAGAAGGAATCCAATCCAATCCGATCTAATCCAATACAATGCAATTGATTCCAATTCAATTCAATTCAATCCAATTTAGTTCAATTCTGTAGATGAAGGATGAGTCACACGTTATTTTTTATCAGGCAAGTTAGCGCGAGTGTACGTCTACTTGCTCAAGTTGAGATCACTGAACTCATCGTACCGTAAAATACAGACATAAATGTCCAACCATTGTTAACAGGTATTATAATATCGTACATATTAATTACTGTCGATATTTTTTAATTAATCCTGTAAAAGGAGAGTCGTCTTTAGAGCACGAATTGAATAAGTTATGCATTTGTTCATTCAATTTCTCTATAGCATTAACCATTACTTTAGATTTAAGAAAAAATAACGCATTCCCATAAAGAAACGAAAATACTTACGTAAATAATGTTGTAGGACGAAATAGTACACGAAAAAAGTGCATTAGTAGTATACCTATGAGAGTTCTGGGACACCTCAGCCGGTAAAACAGTAAATATTAGTTACCGACGGCCGAAAACTGTCAGTAATAACATCAGTAGGTAAAGTATGATTCTACATACCACCAGTCATCATAATAGGTATTTACATTACCGTCAGTCGGTAAAGTAGGAATCTGCCACAAATTCTCACATATGTCGATAAGGCAGGTTCCTACTTTACCGACAAGGACTCAAGGTATAGGTGGCACAGTGACAATTGAAATCCCCAAGTTCTAGAAAATGCTAGGAATGCAGGTGGAGTGGGGGTAGCGATCAATAAAAGGAGACCTTAGAGTGGTGAGCAGTCAAAACGTCGTTCAGTGCAGTGCAGTGAAAGTGAATAGGAAATATTACTGAAGAAGAAAGAATGTCAAGTAAAATTAAAACATTCTTAGTTTATACAGTCCATACCTAATGGAAAAGGATCCTCAACGAGTGTTTGAAAGTTATTCCAAGTATCGAGGAAGCGATAATCCTGTTTTCGCCATCAAGGAATGTACGATTGAACAGAGTGAACCGATGGAGAGATCAGTCTACACTGTGTTTAAGAACAGTGCGGAAGAAATTACCATATATATCAAGGCTAGCAATAAATCAGAAAAGAAAGTCTCTAAACATTATAGAACATTTTTAATGTCTCAGAGCCCGTTTCGAGTTGCTGGCTAAAAAAGGAAGCAGATTTCAGAAGAAACGCAATTACGTTAACGATCGAGTGCAGTGGATTGACGTCGACAAAGCATTCGATAGCCGAGTAAAAACATTCATTGTGGCTAACCTGATTCACAAGGATATTTTTGCCTTCCGTAGATGACCGAGAGTTGCGTGATCATAGAACTTTGAAAATCAACACTGCTTAATGCATATTATCTCAAGATTGTTAAGCAGGAGCCTGATGTAAATAACTTCAAATAAAAAAATTAATAAATATACGTAACCATAAATTTCAAGCTATGGTTTGCCAACAACGTAAGATATCCTATCTTAACTGAAATGGGAGAATTTTAAGAAAAAGACTCTAGATGGACCCTAGACTCTATTGCAAATTTGGAAGTGAACTAATATAAACTCAAACCCATAAAGTTCGCGTATACATCAAACTTCCTGGATGGATTAAGAATAAAAAAACATGTGTTAACGTCAAAAGCAAAGATGATGAGTGCTTCAAATGGGCTATACTATGAGCTATACATCCAGTGAATAAAAATCAGTATAGACCTAACCGTGTATCCAGCTACCAGCAGTACGAAGACGAATTAAACTTTTCTGGAATAAAATTTTCATTTGGATTAAAGAATGTTGCAAATTTTGAAAAAAATGATATCTCAGTTAATGTGTATAGTTTAATAAAGAAAAATCAGCGGTTTTCAGTAGTTCCTCTTCATCCTACTTTAGAGGTGAATGATACTCATGTGAATCTTCTCCGAATTGAAAAGGAATACGTGAACGAAGACAGCAGCGATGAAGGAGATAACAATGAGTAGTTAAGCAGAACCCAGTCTTTCAACTTTCACTATGTATGGGTAAAAGATCTTTTGCGACTAGTTAGCCGCCAACTATCGAAACACGATGGGAAAAAAAATATCTGTGAACGATGTTTGCACTACTTTTCAAGAATAGAGAAGTTAGCAGTCCATAGTGAAGATTGTAAAAAAAGTGAATGACTGTAAATTTTTGCTGCAGAAACTAATACCGGAGCAACAGGAAGCTTTCGTTGAAGGCATTACTTGCCATATTTCTCAGAAGGCTCTACATCCCCCGATGAAGACGGTCCCCGATTACTGTCACCACACAGGAAAATATCGTGTTCCTGCACATGAACACTGTATTCTAGCTTATCAAAACTCCAACATCTTACCCGTTGTATTCCACAACTTGAGTGGGTACGATACTCACTTTATCAACCGTGACATCTGTCATTAAATAAGGAAAAATACATATCTTTCACAAATTATGTACAGAGCTCACAGCTAAAATTCAAATTCATTGAGATCAGATTTATGACATCGTCCGTAGAAAAGTAAGCATCGTATCTCACTGAATATAAAATTGTGAGCGCAATGTTTTCAGGAATTGAGAGTGCGAAAGTTACACTTTTAACCAGGAAAGGTATTCTCCCCTATGAATATCTAGACACGAAGGCGAGACTAACAGAAAATCAACTTCCGCCAAAAGAAAAGTTTTATAGTACCCTCAATAAGTCATCAATATGTGAAGAGGACTATGAACATGCAAACGGGTACAGTATGCATTTTGTATTAAAACTATCGGCGAATACGTGAAACTATACCTGAAGACTGATGTGTTTTTCTTGACTGATGTGTTTGAAAACTTTTGGAAACAGTGCCTTGTGTCTTACGATCTTGATCCAAAACATTACTATACGGCTCCTGGCTACAGATGGGGCGCAATGCTCAAATATACAGGGGTAAGATTGGAACTCCGCACTGACGTTGATATGCTATTAATGATTGAGAATGGTAAGAAGGCTGGAGTGAACCAGTGTTCCAACCAATACGCCATTACTAACAACAAATACGTGTTAGTTTCCAATGAAAGTGGGGAGTTCATCTATATTGTATATTATGATGCAAACAACCCTTAAGCTTGGGCATTAAGACAATCCCCCTCCTACTGAAACAGAAGTATGTTCCTTATTACCGAACTCTCAAATATGCTTTTGCGAACGGTCTTGTATTAATCAAAAATTCACAGACTAGTTAAATTTAATCAGTCAACATGGCTAAAGAGTTACATAGATTTCAATACAGAAAAGAGAGCACTAGCTAAAAATGAATTCGAAAAGAACTTGTACAAATGGATGAATAATGCAGTTTAGGCAAGACCATGGAAAACGTACGAAAGCATGTAAGCGTAAAACTCGTAACGAAGTGTGAGAGTAGGTATGGAGCTAAAGCCCTCACAGCTAAACCAAATTTCCACAGCCGAGCAATTTTCAGTGAAAATCTCGTGGCTATAGAGTTGAAAAGACAGAAGTTTTGTTCAATAAGCCAATCTATGTGATCCTGGAAGTTCTGGAAATATATAAAATCCTAACTTATGATTTTCACTACGGCTCCATGTGCAAACAATATCGTAGTGTAAAAATTTATGTGTAAAAACTATTGTAAAATAACACGTACAGTTTAATCTATGAAGTGAAGTGTCAGGATATTTAATTATGAAATAATTACAGAATTTGCTGGTTTGCGAAGTAAGATGTACATTATCCGCGTCAATATTGAGGACTTTGTTAAAAAAGCTAAAGGAGTAAAAGCAGCTGTTGTAGAGAAAAGTATTACCTTCGACGATTACACCGAATGCTTGCGAAATTTGAGCATCCAATTTAGAGCGCAATGTGTGATCAGGTCAAGACTACACAACGTCGAAACTATTGAACAAAAAAAGATTGCACTAAGTGGTTATGACGATAAGCGATACTTACTGCCAAACAGTACAGACACCCTCGCATGACGAATAATTGCTATATATTCTTATAAAATAAATAAAATAATAAAAATAAATAAAATAAATAAATAAAAGATAACATTGTATTTAAATATTAATTGATTTGTCCTTAATCAAGAACCGTACATCTAGTTAGCACAAGCGTAGACTTAGTATTATAAGTTTTATAATTTAGTTTAACATTCAATCACCGTTGATTTATCATTGATTGAACATTGATTCATCGTTGGTTTAACATTGCAGAAAGTTGCTTACATATCCGATTTATCTATTCAGCTGTTATGTGAACTATTAAAACCTAACCACTTTACAAATATTTTCCTGCCACGTTTCTTGATTACTTTTTCCATAACGTATACGTCTGGATTCTTAACTTTGAAAAGTGCTTGTTCATAGAACCCGCCAGCGATGGGTTTTTCTTGATAATCCGTGAGCCTGTACAACACTGGATTTGTAGGCATGTCTCGATTCACAGTTAATATCTCTGTTGTCCAGTTAGGAGTGTATCCTTTCTCGAATACAACCTCGGCTTTATACCGATTGATGATGTTTGGTACTGTTGTACATGAAGATGAGAGCAGGTAAAATGTCTATCCATTTGTAGTTGCCGCTCAAGCTAAATTGTGACTACACCTTATTTATGAGCGTGCGATTAAATCTTTTACAGATTGACGTCTTCAGATTACTATGCGTTGAGCAGAGATTGATGCCGTATCGTTGCATAAGATTTTTAAAATGTGAATTATAATATTCGTTGCCTTCATCAATATGTAAGTTTTGTGGTACATGACCCTGCACTAGAATAGATTGCATTGCTGAAGTGATATCAGGAACACTCTTGCTTCTAACGAAAACAGCCCAGGCGTACTTGGAAAAATGATCTATAACGATAAGTAAATACCTGTAGCCATTATTCTGATGGGCAGAGGGTAGCATTTTAACCAAATGTGCCTGCGGCTTTATGTACTTCTATCAATACTGCAATTTCTTGTTTTCCATTCTCGAGTACGTTTAATCGATCTTCCAACTGGGCAATGTATTCAGTGTAACGTACCGATAACACTTGTTGGGTGTCAATCTAACGGTTTTTTAGTTTATAGTCAATTGATTCTTTGAGTAAACGTACCATCAAATTAGTATTGTCAATCTCCGTTTGCATAGATCATATGACTTGATACACTGTACTATCTCGTATTTTTTATGCGCTGTACAAGTCCCAAATTGCTTGCTGTCAACTTCATAATGACCATCAGAGGTGATCTTGAATCCAAAACCAGGAGGCTCCCGACTTGATGCAGCGGTTCGATGTAGTTGACGTCCAAACACATCTGGGATGGCCTGCTGCATGAGACGCTAGGAACAGACGTAGACGATCAACTAGTTCGTTAGGGTCATCCCAGTGGACATAGTCAGTCTTTGCGTATTTTCTTGCTGCCATATACTGTGTTAGGGAACCTTTTCCTTTCGAAGATCGTCTACGCGATACGTTGAACAGTTTTGCAATAAAGTTCTTGCATTTGTAGCAATCCAAATTTCTTTATAATGGTCTCGGTCGTCAGCGCTTATCTGGGATTCTTGTAGATGTTGTTTAAACAATAGTTCAAGCAGTCCGACTGTTTTCATATACTGTTCACCATCAACTTTGATATATTGCCCTTCAAAACTAATGGTATTCTCACTAATCATAAGGCTGCCTACACTGAGCTTACGCACACCATAAACCATATCGAAATGCTGCATCCTATTTTTTCCAGCAACCTGAGAAATTTGTTTGTCAAATACTCATAATTATCAGCAGGCATAAGTAAAAACTGTCAACAGAAGAGTGTCTAACCATACAAAAAAAGGCTCAATGTTATCCTGTTTCTCGCAGGCCACATCATCAAATACAATTATAGAATTTATATTTAGGTTTTTTAAAGGATTTCGATTAGATGTAGAAATTATCAAACTTTAATCCATTTGGTTGTAGGATTAGGGCAAGTAATGTATTTATCTTTCCACAATTTGAAAGTTCACAAAACACTGCGCGAATGCTGTCTGGTAGTAGGCTGCCATAGCGTTTCATCCTCTTCTTTTCTGGGTGAATGATCTGATCTTGATCTTGACTGTTGTGAAAGCTATAAATATAGCTCTTACGTAGTTTTTGCACTAGTTGCGTGCTAACCTCCGTAGAATGTAGAATGATTGTGCACCGTAAAGCAAATACAGTGTCACGCCGTCATCAAGGTAAAGGATTGGTCAACAAAGTCATTAACAACTTGCCATTCGAGTTGCACTTGCCTGGCTCTCAATACTGTGGTCCAGGTAGTAAGCTCGCCAAACGACTTGCTAGAGGTAATACTAGTATCAATCCTTTAGACACGTCGTGACACGTCTAATGCAGATCGTGTACGAGCCAGTAAAGCTTGGCATCATGTTTTTGGCAAAGACGCTGGAATTGATGAGAAAGCGGTAGCACTGCCAGTAACTAACCTGATGAATCCCAAAGCAAAACTTGGTTTGGGGTTGAAGAAGAAACCTCTTTCAAAGAAGAAAACCAACGCAAAGAAGAGTAAACCTAGTTCAAAGAACAAACCAGATATAAAAAATAAACTAGTGGCTTTTAGAAAGGTCTTGAATGGAGCTAAGAAAACAATGAGAGAAAACAGTGATGCAAAAGTGGCCATCAAGTATGCAATCAGAGTCGCACGTGAAGCTGTCAAAAGCGAAGGCAATAAAAATCAAGTGCAAAATCCACGTATCCTACCAATCCCTTCAGAAATCGGTGATGTTATGCACCTGATTCAAATTTTTTCTGGACTCAGTGAACTTGGAGCTCTTACTGATGGAGCAGAAGGTGTAGCTAATGCAGTAAACGATGCGAGCGCAGCTAAACCACGACTAGCAGAAGCTCAACGTCATAACAAGTCCATGGCGGCTATTTCTCTAGGAAAAGGTTTGCATTCAAAACTCTACAGAAAAGGATCAGGTCTTCATATGAAACCTTACCAAAAAGGACAGGGTCGTCATCTAAGATGGCACCAAAAAAATTGTAGTAAGGCTACCTGACCATGCACTCACTGATACCGATCTGTCCAAGCATGCTAAAGCTCTAAAGATTCCACATTTTTGTGGAGTTGTTTATGCGAAATCAACTACCAGTGAAGGGCCCCCGCCGAATTGAGTCAGCTATTATTAATCTTTATGATAGTGACGGCCCTAGTACTCACTGGATAAGTTATAGAAAGGTCAGGAGTATGAGAGTGTTGAATGTGGACATTTGTGCTTAAAATTTTTATGTAAACAGCTACATATAAAAGATAAATACTGTTCATATAAGAGTGTGTTATGAACTGATTAGAGTCAGTATAGAGAAGTACATCATCATGGATGAATCATTTACACTCACGATAACAGAAAGCTCTTCTGTGCTAAACGCAAACTATTTTCCACCAATAGCACTCTCTTCTCATAAGAACTTGTTGTTGAATTGCACATATTCAATGCGATTCCTAACGTTGACACTAGAAAGAATAAAATCTATGTCGGTGATCGAGTAGAAACCATACCTACGGCTAGCTATGAGATCGAAGATATTGAGAGTTATATCCAGAAGGCTCTAGCAATTGATGGCATTACAATGAACATTAAGCCAAATAACAAAACATTGCGCAGCGAGATAAAGTGTGATCGTGAAGTGACTTTTTAACCGCATGATTTTATTGGACGTTTGATGGGATTCACACCTCGTAATGTTGAAGCCAATATGACTCATACTTCTGATCTACCTGTGGGTATTCTTAAAAAGAACGCCCTACGAGTTGAGTACAATATCACTATTGAAGCTTACATCAACGGTCGCAAAGAACACACGATTCATAAATTCATTCCAGTTCTACCACCAGGATATAAGATTGTGTAACTACCGTCACATGGCATTCAAATCATCATAATGGGTATTGGGTTCAATCGCAAAGGAGACTATGTAAGAGTATCAGCATGTCAAACACAAACCAGTTCTCAAAGCGCTAACACCTCAGAACGTGCTCTTTCTGACACAGCTTGGCCTGAATATCAAATCTCATGGAAAAAGAAGCTACAACGTTCGCTCAAAATATTTATTATCTCGTTTTGTTGCAACAAAAATGTAAGAAATACTAAACATTCAAACACCAGTGCAATTTGATGAATCCATAGCTCACTATGAGATTCATGCACATCAGCCTTATGCCTCATTATCATTCAACAACAGTAATGAGGTTCAAAATGATGTCCAGCATCAAGATTTGTGTATACTACCCAACAAGGGTTCAGTGCTTGTGTATGCGAGAGTAACAAAGCCTGATGTAGTTACATGTGTTACTGGTATAGCACTAGTGAAAAATGCAATCTTCTATCTGTTTGATGAAATTCGATATGAACTTAAAGGTATTGGGATTGATGGATTTGCTAAAGGCTACAGAAAATTCGTTGTGAAGGCAAAGCATGAACTTATCTTGACAAGATCGCGCAGTGACTTGAATGCCATTGTTAAAATAGGACGAGCGCCAGGAAACGAAGAGCAATTTAAAATCTCGATTCATAAAGTGGAGTAGATGATACTATATATATTGGGATCAGATCAGCAAGATACATTTGCTGAACATTATTGGAAAAGATTTTCCCACAATTATGAGTTTTCGCTCATGGGAATTGTATGATTACCCCCTGCCACCCACCACTTCAATACATATATGGCCTGTGAAAACGTCAACTTAGTTGGAAAAACCACATTATATTATACCGTGTTTCCAGACTGATAGAAAGGATAGGCTAGACAGATATGCTTACCGCTTCGATCACTGCATTATAACCAATTTCATGGTGTTCCTCAATTCGCAGCACTATCCATACGGTAATTTGAATCTGGACATTAGCTATAACCACTTTTCACTGCAGTATGAGATGTATGCCAAAATATCAGGTAGCCTGTAAAGAGCCTGAACTAATTTTGAAGAAAAGTGATTTTAAAGAATACGCTCCTCTCTGTGTCATTTATTACTCAAAACAAAACGAGTTTCTCAAACAAGCCTCTGTTGACGTTCGTTTGCCATTTGAATCTGCAGTCAGTTTTTCTGCTGAAACTGCAGTCTGTTGTCTAATTACCATATACATGACTCTATGATTCAGTAACAGCCACTCAGAGGTAGCGGGAAGAAGATGTTTTAAAATGGCCGTGATCCTGGGGGTAATGCTAGTAGAAGTGAGGGTAATGTCGGCAGTGGGGTATTCAGTGGAATTCTAGTGACGTATCCTATTAGCAGGTCAGATATATACTTCAAGATGTGGTGCTTTTGCAATATGCGTTAAAGGACTTGAAAATAAGAAGTGTTGTGATTAGTTTGGATTAGATGTAAGCGATTTGGAGGATCTGGGCTGCCTTTCGTTAAGGATATTGCACAATGCAGTTTCCACTACGTGTGATCACCATACCCCGTTCTGGAATCAGAACTGTGCAGTCCGAAACGTCCTGGCACTCAAGACCTGGTTGTTGACTCCTCAGGAATAGCCAACCATCAGAATTTATTCTGAAAGCAGTGCCGATAGCGATGATGCTGATGATGTCTCTAAAGGTGTAGATGTACCAGATACTTATTTGAAAAATACGTCGCTTAAAGACTTTGATAACAAATGTGAATTCTTGTTTTAAGAATTTTTATTTTATCAACTTAGAGTTTACCATATTAAATCAGCTTGGGATTTGATTTTGTAAAATTAGGATAAGTTTTTCTTGAATAAAAAGAAAAATTTAGGTTATAAATAGAATTATTTATTGTCAAAACCCACTTACTTACTTAAAGACTATTTAAGTTATGCGCATATGCCCGCAGTGTTGTACTAGTATAACTCATTTATTACATTTTGTGGAACGTTCTAGAAGATTTATGCACATGCGCTATAAGTGACTTCCTTAACCCCACTTTTCAGACATTGATCTGAAGAGTAGGGTTAAGGGACTATAAAATCAGAGTCAGGTAACAATGGTCTCATTTTAAAAAAACTACAGTACAGTGTAAAGTTCAGAAGCGTCGTTGGGTTAATTTAAATTTCACGCTCGCTACAGTGCTTGAAATGAATTTATTGATTAGTAACTATTTATAAGTTATTAGTTATACATACTTATAATTCGAATAATACTTAATAGAATAAAAAAAAGCGGGAAGTATTTAAACATTAAATAAGGTAATCGGTACAATTCCTAATTACACTTTTGATTTTACAGTTAGGTTAGATTTTTTCCTGTATTTAAGAAGGTTTGATTTTTTTGTAGTAGGATAATATCTTAAAAGTTTAATCAATACGATATTATATGGTATACTTGCAAAAGAGGATCCGAAATTTGTATAAACTATCAAATTAATTTATTCTCAAGTTTAGATTCCGACTGCATTTTAATAATAATAATGATAATAATATGAAAAATTTTATTCTGGACTTTACTGTTAGGTTAGATTTACTGAGGTTGGATTCTTTTACAGTAAGATAATATTTTAAAAGTTTAATGAGTATAATATTATATCCTATACTTGAAGAAATACTTCGAAATTTGTATGAAACTCTCAAAAGAATTTTGTAGTCAACACATTTCTTTTTAATATAGACAATCCAATTTGATATTAATTGTAATATCTTGAGTATTCGACACAAATAGAATGCTATCTTGCGGACCATATAGGAAATAGTCAGTCTTGGTCTGCTCTTCTGTAGGAGCACAGGTTCTTACAATAAAGTGATTATTTGATATACAAGGTCTATTTTATTTGTACTGAAAGTGTTCAGGACATTACATTTGTGACGAGGATAAAAAAAGTGTAGAAAACGCGAGGCAAAAGCACGGTGCATCAGCATATAAGAAAAATTGTGAATTGGAAATCGTTGAGCTCTGGAACATTCGAAAACGTGGTCGGTGGGGAATCGGCAGTGGAGGTTGTTGGAACATTATGATTTTGGAAATTACAAGTCAACATTTTTCACAGCAAAGAGTTGCAACTGTGAAAAAGTGCGAAAAATGCTTAAAGGTGAAGCATGCTACAGAAAGTGTAGTACAGCTGAAGAGGTAGCCATATGTAATCCTAAGGTCCGTGTCAGTAGCCCCCCCCCCCAGACCACATGTTTTTACATTCATACAAACCCATTCGATTGCACCCCAAATGTGCTCCATTGCACCACAAAGTAAAAATTTTGCGCCACAAAACGGAAGGAGTTATTGCAAGTGTTAAGGTGTGGGGGGGGGGGGGAGACACGCTCCACTTTCGAAAACATAACATTTAAAGACGTTATCATGAAGAACTTCAAATGCCCTCCATCGCACCACCAATAACAGGCATTGCACCACTATGATAACGGAGTTATCGGTGAAGCAAAGTGGTGGGGCTGGTGCCATTTTTGTCAAAAATCAACATTTTCCAAATTACTTTTCATGAACTTATTCAGTTTCAAATGCGCT
>JAAAKG020024733.1:0-20049 GCA_010014905.2 Druon quercuslanigerum | reverse complement strand
TATTCTATTTTCTCTAAATAAATTATCCAGTAGTGCATTCTTGGTGAAATCTCTTATTTGTTGCAGATGAAAAAATTCTGCCTGAATTCCCTCTCATACCGGCCTCCAGAGGCTTTTGCATCACTTTGCGGAAAACCCTGGAGACCTTTAAGCGTGTTCTCGTAAAAGAAGGAATAGTACAATTACCATGCGTGTCCGAAATCGAAGACATACCTGTCTTTGCAGAAGAGGCCCCAAGCTCATCACAAGCCCAGTCAACAAAAGTCGATCCCGACAATAGAAAAAATGATACTGTGGATACTGGTTCACACTCGACGTCGAATGGAGAACGTCCAAAAATCCTGGACTGTCTTTCCTCGACATGTAGTCCAACCTCGGTTACAAACGAGACGAAAAAAGACACATCGGAGCGAAATGCTAGCTAGCCTCAAGGTAAATTTTTGCAACTAGCATACAAAAATTGCGTAACTATTCGGTAATATTTTTAATTAAATTATTCTAATAATGCAAGTCGATCACTTTTCGCAGTTACGTATTTATTGATACCACGTAAAATAACGTTGTCGAACAATAACTCGTTACCAGAAACTGAGATAAAAAATTATGCTATGAAAAGGAAAGAGTAAACGCCTTATAAAATTGGAGAATATTTTATCAGCTTTCTGGTATAAGTAGTTTCGAGTCTAAAGTTAATTATTTTGTAGCCTAGAGATAAATTCGTGTGAAGCCGAAGACAGCATGCATTTAGTTCCTCAGATCTTCATTTGTATTCCTTGAAAAGCAACAGAAAAAATTAGGTGTGTGAACAATATTTTTAGAATCACTTCATAAATTTGCAATAGCAACGAGAGAAGATGAATTATAAATAATAATAATAGAGATTAACTATAAAAGCATTTGAGAAAAATTGATAAACCCGTGTCTCGAGATCTGAACTCATGTGCTATTTCGATTACACTGAACTCGTTATGCCATCCATTATTACGATATTGTCGAGAAAGAAGAAAACTATTCAAGTGTCTTTAGAAGTAATAGGGCGTAGACTAGAAAGATTCGAATATAGATTGACCTATCGACAAAGAGTCTAATGTTATTAATTACTCGTAGATAGTTAGATAATAACAGTGATATTGAGTAGAAGGCTGTATAGTTCACAAGGAAATTCTCTTTATTTATTAAAAAATATCCTAGTTCTTTCTTTCGAATTTGATTTATTCGTTTTCCAGTACTTAATACGTTCAAATCATTTGAGTTGTTCGTATGTACAATATTCAGTATTACTTGTATCATATATGGATACTTAGGTACCTTCATGTTAAAAGAACCTCTCTCGGAATGGTGGTCTAGACATACACTCCGAGAGAGGTTCATTTAACATTGATGGTGAAGGTATCGGACTTTTGTTAAGGAATTTTGGCTATGAGCCCCTTTTTTATTTCTTCCATTTTTATTTTCTTCTACCAATTGTGATCCCTTTCTACCATTTGGATTTTTTTTTCAATCAGAAAATGTAAAGAAGGTTAAAGAAACTTCTTAGTATCCTGGAATTCTCTCGAAAGCGACTCTCTTGAAATTGAAGTATGCAGAGGCATTGACAAATTTTCTAACAGTATTTTCTATGCATTGCCGTACCTGTGCAGTGGTACTTGTTTCTGCGATTTAAAGAGGTCATCAATTATTAGCATCGAATTAAATGAATAATTTCAGGGTATTGTCTATTATTGTCTTGCGATATTCGCTTCGGAATTCATTCTTTGAAAAAAAATTTAAATCTATTCTAATCTTTTCTTTATTCAAAATAATCTTCATTGTTTGTGATTTGAAAAATACTTTCCTCTTGGTTTAGTAATTTAGCTGAGTTTGCCAGAAGTGAAAAAACTATTGTTATACCTTTTAAAATAAAAATACTTAGTAGTCAAGTAATATTTCGTAATTTTGTATCCAAGTTTTAGAAGGTCGAACAATTTTTTTCTCATTGAATGCGTGAAAATTTTAGATTGAAATACATCACTTTTATTTATTATGGTGATGCATTGTTAAATTTTAAACACTTTTGATGTCTAAAAATTTAAGCTTTTTTCAAAATATGAATTTCGAAGCGTACTTCACGATAAATCTTGTCTAAAATTTGACCCGCGATTAGTATTGTGATTTCGGTATAAAAAGGACGAGAATGGAGGGAATAATTCTCTTTCTAAAGGCCAATCGTTCGCAAATGGTGCTGATTATTTAACAAATTAAAGAGGCTAAGGTGTTATGATAGTAACCTACGAAAGTGTGTAAATTTAAAAATGAAATATGGTTCGTAGAACAAAGTGAATTAAAGCTACGATTCGTATTAAAGAAAGTGTGTGTAATATAATATAAGAATGGTTTGTAAAGCGAATGAAAGCACGAGGTTGAGTTGTCGACGAAAGAACGAAGTTTTGGAATGCCCTGTATGTACAATGCGCTAGATATTTATATTAAAAATATTAGTACATTTCTATAAGTCATATAAACTTTTAAGTTCGCAGTAATGTTGATCGGTGATGCGCTTGAGAGCTAGAAAATTTTATTGTAAACACCAGTCGGTGTGCTCCGATTTCGAAGATTATTCTCTACTTTCTCTTAATTACATTTAGCCGATTGTTGCCTCGTTCAATGATCGTGCAAATGTTTCTTGGCTGTAATCTCGTTTTCATCTGTTTTTGAGTCAATAAAGTCACTGCAGTAGTTATGTAGACGAACGAGGCACGTGCGTTCGTAACTTGCGAATTGTCCTTGATTAAGAAAAAAAAAAATGAAACGATAAAAGTTATTAGTTCTCGTCCAGAAGGGATTAGAACCTTAGATTTATAGGGACGACCCTGAAAGTTGCTTATCCAACCCCTTATTCTGGCCATCGATTCGCCTTTTTTTTTGTTTAAATTTTATGTTATGGTTTACAAATATTTTTACTCACTCTGTATTTTTATGCGCTCGGTGCATTTTAAAAACTTGAAAAGTCTAATAAATGAAAAAAGAGTTCCATAAAGTTTGGCTTATTCGTACTTAGTTCTAAAAAATACATTTATTTTTATGTAATAAAATACGTTTAGTTAAGAAAATCAAATAACCGCTTGGTTACAAACTTTAAATGAAATCATTTAAGCATTACTGCTTTTTATTATTAGATTCTTTAAACAAATAATTATTCATTATTTCATGCAGTACCGTCCAGGGGTATGAGGGTACTTTAAAAATTTTAACAATTATTTTTATAGATTCTGTCAGGAGTTGAATTTGAATCATGAAAATTTGTAAAAATTAGAAATAAGACCGGTTTTTCTCAATTTCTATGTTATTTTGTTCCGGAGATATCCTATGAAAGTTTAGTGCACGATTTTAATCGCTTGTATTTAGGTGTCTTCATACTGAAAAGTCCGGCAATTTTTCATATTTGTTTTAACATTAGCAATAAATATCGTCTCGCTCTTTGAAAACAAATTTGTGTTATAATTGTGCTCAGTGTTACCATCTCCATTAAAATATTATTTTATATTTAAGATTTTACCGTTCATGTTTTGTTCAAAACTGAATGTTCTTTTTATATTTGAGAACAAACCTTTCTTTTTAGATATTTAATATAGTAATTACACAGATCACCCTTATTTATATAGTTAATTGATAATAATTGGCATAATAATTTTATAACTTAGGGATACTTGAAATAACAATAAAATTTATCTACTTCCAGTCATTTCAGGGACATAAAAGTATAATGTTACAAAATACAGCACGTACTAAAGTAGGAGTTTCTATCCAACATTCAAAATCTGTATTTTAAATCCCGGACGACAAAAACGTGAATATTTCCCAAACTACAATCGACAAAATGGGCGCTTTTATTGCGAAATGTCACAATTTATATTCTGAAATATCATGAATTGTTTCCTTGGGCAGAATTGTAACTTCGGTAATTAAATTACATACTTTAACCCCCCCCCCCCTATTTCCCTTATTTCCCCCTTTTTAAAGAAATCCCCTTTTTGTCCGTTTTTCAAAAAATTCCCATTCTCTTTTTTTAGTTCAAATGTGAACTGAAATAATAAAACTCAGTAAGAAAATCCAAACATTTTTGAAAAAAGGTTAATTTTTTTAAATTAACGTCAACAATTTCTACAAAAATTAAAAAGTATGCTAATATATTTTTTGTTCAAAATTCATCTCTTTTGGTCGAAAATTCAACTGTTTTGTGGATCATTCGTCTTTTTGTATATAAAATTGGCCATTTTAGATTGAACATTCATCTTTTGGTAGAAATCGTCTTCTTTTGTTAAAAAAAAATTCATTTTCATTGCAAAATTTACTTTTTGGTTGAAAGTTAATTATGTTTATTTTTTCATCCATAATTCATCTCTTTTAATTGTAAAATATATTGTTTATCATATTTTTTGGTTGAAAATTAATTTTTTTTTATTTAAAAGTGTACTAATATATTTTAAGTTAAAAATTCAACTATTTTGGTTAAAAATCAACTATTTGGTGAAAAATGTATTTACCTTGTTGAAAAGTAAATTCTTTTGTTAAAAAGTCATTTTTTTGTCGAGAATTCAACTGTTTGGTCTTTTTGGATATAAAATTGAACCTTCGGGAATAAAAATTCATCTTTGGTAGAAGTCATCTTTATTGGTTAGAAACTTATCTTTCTTATTTGAAAATTCATCTTTCATGGTTGAAAGTTAATTCTTTTAAATTGAATCATCTACTATTATATATTTGGTCCAGAGTTCATATAATTTGGCTACAAATTTTACTAATTGATCGAAACTTTAATAATTTTTTTGAAAATTCAACTATTTTCATAAAAGAACATATTTCTTGTTCGAAAATTTAACTGTTTTATTCAACATTCATCCTTTTTGATAAAAATGGTATCCTTTTGAATTGAACATTCAGCTATTTGGTTGAAAATGCAATTGTTTTTCTTTGAGGTTTAATATTTGTTTGGAAATTCGATCATTCAGTTCAAGCTTCATTTTCGTAAGTGGCAAATTGAACTATTTGGTTAACAAATCCCCCTTTTTGTTGTAAATTTGTCTCTTTTTCTTGAAAGTTTAATTATTTAATTCTAAATCAAAGGTTTCGACAAATTATGACTTATGAAAATTATTAGCAACTAGCATAAAACAATTTTTCCTGTGAGAAAAAAAACAGTAGTAAGAATTTGTTCATATCAATTGTTTATAATAATCAATTTAAGTATTATTAGAATTATTTCTGTTCTATGAGTGCAGATGCAATAATTCCAGCTGCTAGTAATTTTCTGTCTGTATTTCTTCTTAAGATAAAAATTCACAAAATCTGAAATGGCAAATTTTGTTACTTTTATCTTGAAAATTGAATGCTGAGCATTTCTAAAAAAGAAACTTCTAAATCGGTTTAGAAATACAACCTGTAGGCGATTATGAACAGTAAATTCCTATTCTAGATCACAGGCAGTGAAACCCTGTCGTGTTTATTTAACCTGTTTTTTCTTTATATATACTTCTGTATACCAAAGGTTAACACTCTTTTCTGGAAAAAATTCTATAAAAAATGAAAACTATTGGTCCGCCATTGTTTTACCCTTAAATAAATTAACAGCAACCCAAAAATTCATGTACACAGTATTTTATATTTTTGTGTGTTTCAAGACTTCGTTTATTCAAGTTATTTTACTTTCTAATCAATTTTTCTGAAACCTTTGAAAAATTTTTTATTTTAAAAAACATCGGCGAAGTATGATTTTTTAACACTTTTTAGTTCCTGCTCATAACCACACAATGCAAAAGGTTTGATAAAATTCCATAGATTGAGGCCGGATTACAAGGTATAAAGCTTATTTTACTGTACTACAAGATTCGATATACTTCCAATTTTCAAATTCCAGAAAAAGCAAAACTTAAATTTTTGGTTTCATTACATTTTTAGTAAATATTTTTTAAATACTGTTTTTAGTGACAAATACAAAAAGGAATGTATTTTATTTTGGGAGTAAATTTTTACATTCTCGTTCATGAGAATGCAATGGTAATTTGCAAATTTTCAATCTATTGTTTTTTGAAGTATTTAATTAAAAAACAACTTGTTCGTGAAGGGCCACAATCATTTGTATCTCTATTGCAGGAAAGCTCAAGGTATTTCTTCATCACAGCGCCGGTTTTTTTTTATCTCTATGTGTCAGAGAAGATAAGAGAAGCGTAGTACCTGTTATCAAAATCTTTTATCAGCGTTGAATCACGGCGCATTTCAAAGTGACATACGCCCAGTTTTTACGGCAAAGTAAGGTGTTTTTTCGAATTTATTGTCAAGTGTCAAGTGACAAAAATGCGGTCGAAAAGTATTTTGTATTACCTGGCGATTGGTCTTCGTGAGTAATTAATTTAAAATCATTAATTGTTTAATCGGAAAGATAACAGATTATTAATATTTGCATATGTTGAATATCTTCCCAAGAATGTTTTACTTTTTACTTTATGCTAATATTGATTACTGTATCTATTTTTTGATTATTCCTGAAAGAAACTTTTTAATAAGCGAAAACTATGGATTTGTTCCGATAGAAAATATGTTAAACGTTATACTCTCAAAACGAATGTTGTCTTGACCTACTTTTTTAAGTTCAAAATATGTTAAAATGTATTGATGATAAGAATTTTAAGAGAATAAAATTAAGATTCAAGTATAATTTTAATTAAGACATGCTTTTTGTGTTTAAAAAATTAATCTTCAATCTGTCCGTTATTTATAGTGATCCTAGGTTTCTTCATGGAAGAGGCTGAAGGACGTCGAAAAATTTTACGAGGACGAAAAACTATAACTAGGCGCTATTACAGTAAGTATAGTTGAATTAATATTAATTTGCTCATTTTTATAAATCGAAGTCTGTATTTTTAAAGTATATTCCAACTTAAAATATTAACGGTTGAGATTGGAAAAAATAAAAAAAACAATTTTTCAGATTTAAAAGTTTGGATCTTTTAGATTTTTTAACTGATCAGTGATATGTATAGGTACATTATTAACATACTTAGTATCACCATTTTGATTTGTTAGATTTAAAAAAAAAATTAAATAATTATACAAATTTTTTCATTACACTTTCACTTTGAATTAATTTAAAATCCAATATTTTCATATAGCGTCATTAAAAATAATTAGATAGGGTTTTCCGATACAACACACAACTATTACAAATTTATTTTAATTAACAAAAGCGAAAGTCAATCGCAATGAAGATAAAGGTAAAAAAATATAAATTGATCGAGTTTAGAGTTTCTTTATTATTATTTCAGTAAAAATACTTCAGAAATTATAATGTAGAATATAAAAATAGATAATTAAAAATGTTCTTTCTTATATAAATAATAGTAAAGAAACACCCGTCAAAGTGATAACCAAAATTCTATACATTTTTTATTTTTCTCCAAAACGCTTGATTATACAAAAAAAGTCAAAGAACAGAAACCGTGTACTTTTTTTAGATTTATAACTTTGTTTAGTACTGTTGAAAATTTAGGGAAACTGATATTTTTTAACTGTATGCCTGTTGCATTCAGTTTTAATGTTTACAAAAAAAATTAAATTAGCAGATTGTTTCATGCCATAAAAAGCAACTTTTCTATGAGGCATCATCTAGACCTAAAAAATTGCTCTTTTCGACCCGCCCTACTGATAGATCTTCTCAATTAAAAACTTTTTCATGCACATGCCTGTTATTGAATTTAAAATCCCTTTAGCATTAGAAATCTGAACATTGTATTGATAAATTTATATGCTTGGTGTTCCTTAATTTTTGTATTTATAAAATTTCAAATAAATAATATTTTTTCTGTGGATTTCTAAACAGTGAGAAACCTCATAAAAATCAATAAAGATCATAATTTGAATTACCGTAAAAATATTAAGTTTTATCAATTATTTTACCTACAATTGTGTATTTTTCTTTATACCGTTTTAACAGTTTTAATTAAGTAAATAATTATTTAGAATTACACTTTTTATCAAATTCTTAATTACATATAATTGCTACAAAACATTTGCTGTTTAAACTCAAAATGATCATTTTTATCTAAAATTCATTCATTCATACAATACAAAATCTTCCCGATGCTGATAAGAAACTTTATCAAAAAGCAATAAGAAAACACAATCCTTTCTTCCGAAATTCTTGCCTATCTCGCGTTGTTGTGCTAAGAATGAGATTTTTGTTTTTAAATTATTTTTGATGGTTAAAATAAAATATCTTAAAAGTCTTTCTTTAGATTTTTTACGTATTTTCAGTGTTTTGGCGTAATATTGGAATTTTTTACTATTTTTTGTTGAAATTTTGTGCCTTGGTTCACGCCGTTGGGTTCAGAATTTCAATTTTCAACTTTTTGCATAGCACTCTCGATAAATAAAACCAAAATGACAAGGCCTATTGAAAAATGGTTTAAAAAATGGTGTATGACTTTTTAAAAGCTATAATTGCTCTTTAATATTTTTTTCGTATTTTGTATATTTTGGTTCAAAATTTGAATTTTTAGTTTTCCCATAATATTTTCAGTAATTAAAACCAAATTGAAAAGTGCTTAAAAAATTTATTTTAACCAATCTTGTAGGACTTTTTGAAAGCTATAATTGCTCTTCAAGACTTTTTTCGTATCTCACGTCCTTTGTCTCAAAATTTGAATTTACTACCCTTTTCATAGTATTTTTGATAAATAAAACCGAAATGATCTTTTAAAAAATAGTTGGGAAAATTTTTTGAGCACCTTTCAAAAGCTATAATATTACTTCCTGAGGGTTTCCCGTATTTTGCGTCCTTTGGGTAAAAATTTGAATTTTCGACTTTTTTCGTTGCATTAATGAAAAAATAAAACCAAAATATCAAGTCTTATGAGAAAATGCTTGAGAGAGAAATGATAGTTTTATACTTTTTTACTTATCTGTCGTCGTTTGGCTTAAAATTAGAATTCTCGACTTTCTCATTTTCGACGCATTAAACAAAAAAAAAACGAGTCCTATCAAAAAATGGTCGAAGCAAAAATTGTTCATATTTTGAAGAGCTTCAAATCTTCTCTTGAACTTCGTTAATTTATATGTCGGCGTAAAAACGGAATACTAGATTTCTGGATAGCATTTTCGATGGATAAAACCATAACCGTTGGTCAGGGATGCTGGTTAACAAACTCGTTATTTCTTTTAGAACCTGAAAAAAGTGCGATAAAGTTCAATTTGATCCGTACATTTTTTTGAGTTATCGAGTTTACGTACAGAGAGACAGACGTCATAGCAAAAACTTGAAATTTCGGCTTCAGGTGGTCTCAAAACGTGGAGATCCATTGAAAAACTGTAGCGTCGAATTTCGGACAATTCTAATACTTTCTCGATCGTAAATGATGAGAATGACTGACAATAAAGTCCTTTTTATTAGTCTTTTCGTGACTGAATAAACTGATTTTAAATTTATATAAAAACCTTTTTAAAGTCTCACCCTATATGGGTCCTATATGGTACGTATGACTCCTTCAAGGAAATGTGACAAGGATCTTATGCAGGTTCCTGTATAGTTTTCTGGTCATCGGGAAACAGCTCACATAGGATAATATCAAGGCACTTTGAGGTTCTTATACGGGAGCCCATACAGGAATAATGTTCATGTATATATAAAACGACAAAAGATGTTACAAAGGTTCCTGCAAAGCAACATGTGCAGGGAAAAATTTTATTTGTGTGATTTAATTTACATTTATTTATAAATTCGCACAACTCTAAGGATTCGAACCCTCGAACTGCTGACTACAGTTTCTAATAATAAAACAATACAGGTATCATACAATTTCTAGCCACTCATCCGACGAACCCGAGATGGGTACCTGGGTACCCTATGTCAGCCATTTCACGATGGCCAGGTAACTGTACAGGACCCTCCGTAAGATCCTTGACATTTTTCCTTGAAGGAGTCAACCACATAGGAATCCTTATAGGTTCTTGCAAAGTTCCTATGTAGGTTTCTATACATAATTCTATATAGGAATTTTCAACAGAGGTACGCTCTCGTGCTTGATCTCGTATGTTAAAAGCGTACACTTTAACTACATTTTTTCAAATATCATGAATATCATAACTCAAATCGAAAACTCTGATTTAAACTTCTGAGGAATTACATACCATAAATTGTACTTGAATTTTTTTCGATTTGTGATTACATTCACACTACGAATCTCGCTCTCGATAATTTGTGTCCACTGAAAAACTGTATCAAGATAATTTGTTAATCTTGTTCAAATCTACTAAAAACAACGCTTTAAACTTGCGCATCCGTTAAAAAGAAAAATTGCATATTTTTGAAAAGCATCCAACTTTTTAAACTTTTGTCTAATTAAGAAATTTTAAGAGAATAGTTTCGAAATACATATATTTTATATCTAGTAGAAAGCTGGATTGATATTTCTTAACCTATTAAACATTTTTGTATCTTTTTTGAATTGAATTTTTTTTTTAATAGCACATAACTTTTTGAATTTTTATTGAATTTGAAAATGTCATTAGGATAATTTTCAAGTTTTTTTCCGCGTACCAGAAAACTAAAAAAAGATATAAAACTAATAAAAAAATTTTATTCAAATTTTGAAAAAGCTGTATCTTTTTGAATTGTTCGATCGAAATATTTAACAGATACTTTCTAAATATATTTGATATCTAGTGACGAATGTAAATGAAATTTCCTAGTCTATCACAAAAATATTTTTTTCTGAACTGAATTTTTATCGAAATAAAAAATTTTATTGAGATAATTTGCAAGTCTTCTATCCATCTATACGAAACGATGACAAAAATTTCCAAAATATAAAGTAAAAAAATTTCAAATTTTGAAAATGCTCTCAATTTTTCCATTTTAGTTGGAAATATCTGCTTATTTAACTTAGCCTTTATTTTGGGAACCTTAAGAAGTGTATCAAAGGCTGACTTGATTAAATGTACACAATGGTTTATCCGAAGGATAATTCATAATATGAAGGAGCTTTGACAAAAGAGACGTCAGAATCACCAAATTACTGTTCTTGATTCTTAGCTCTTCTACAAAAATGCCCGGATTGATAATTTATATTCTTTGCCGACTTTACTTCTTTTGTTTACGAAATTAAATTATTTTTAGGAGGAACTGCAATACCAGCCTGGTCCATAGTCCTAATCTCTGGAATAGCAATGCTGGTGCTCGGCGGGGGCTTATATGTCGCTCTTAAAAAGTTCATAATTGACGATTCCGACAATGCCGAACCACATTCTTATCACCCAGCTATGCAAGATGAAGTTTAATTAACTGAATATCTAACCTATATTAAAAGAAAAACACAAATTTTCACACGAAATGTCATTATTATTATTATTTCTATCGTCATTATAAATTATATAAGGTATTTGAATTGTACAAAGCCAAAAATACACTCAATTCTTTTCGTATAAACAAATATGACGCATCATTTCATTAAACTGTCCTATCAAATCTAAACTAACTGAACACCTGTACAATCAAAATGAACAGTTTTAGAATTGATAGAAACGAAAAAGAATACTTGCAGCAAGTGTGTTTCCTGCAGTCTATCCCAAAAATCTAAAACAGATATTGTACACAATTTTTCTTTTTCTGATTTCAAATTTGACGCTTGCAGTGTGTATTCATACGACGTGCAAAATTCATCATTAGTTAGACTTCATGAGAAAAACTTTTTTCACGGTTCTCAATGCTCCAGACAGAGAGATAAAATTCACCACTCATGTACACTATATTTAGTTAATGAATTAATTATAGTTTATTAGAAAGGGACGATCGGAAATCTAAAACTCTCTACGATGATACTTATCGGGATCAAAGTATGACGTGACAACCACTCGGTTATTGAACTTCCTTCCCGTTAACGTCTGCTGCGCTTTCTGGCAATCAATTACACTGTTGAACTCCACAAAGACCTTGAGAAAAAATAAAATGTTAAGAAACTAAATACAGAATCAATAAAAATTTAAATTCCTTTTTAACGTTCAACATTTAATTTTTATTAAGAAATTCGTGGAAATTGATAATCTAAGAATCAAAAGATGAAATCTGCACAACACATTCTTAAATGTTTCCATTGACAGTAAAAAAGATAAAATAAAAGATGCAAGAACATTAAGGCAACCCCCAAATCACCTTCCTTCTTTTATTCCTTGTTTTTTTTTTACACTGACTAGTATTTCGGAATTTCCCGTAATTTGAATGCCTTTTTTTAATGGAGACATTTAAGAGTGTACTGACTACATTTTATAGTTGAATATGGTGGGAAAAATCAATCAAATAGTAATCAGAGATTACTTGTATGATTAAAATTAATAATAATTGTAGCTCAGGAAATACAAACCTTTCCACATCCAGGAACGTCGACACCTTCAATTGGTCTCGGAATTTCAACCGATCGTACGACTCCGTATTTATTGCATTCTTCTTTGATGTCTTCTAGGATGTCCTCGTATTCCTCTTCCTCCATCAATTCTTCCGGCGTCACCATGTTTAGTAAACATAGCACCTAGAAAGAGAAAAAATAAGTATTATGCAAAAATAATTTTACTAGCTCAGGATGATAAAATAGTATAAAATATAAGAAAATAATTCCGATGGTGTCATTTGACACTGGGTCATTGAAATAAAAAACTAGTCTTCAAAAATGAAAAAGGGATTATTTGAAGTTTTTAAAACTAAACTGCATTCATTTACACTGTACTAATTCAAAAGAAAACATTCAAAATTGTTAAATTTTAAATCAGTAGCCTTAAAATTTAAATAAATTAGAATCCAAAGCTTTAAAGGTTTGTCAATCTTAATTTTAAGCCTAATATTATAAAGGATTTCATTTCTTAAGTTATTTAATTTCAAATTATTGAAGCATTAACACCTTTTTTTTTACATTTTTTGAGTTTAAAAATAAACAATTAAAAACTAAGGAAATATTAAATGTATGATAAAAAGATGTAAACATGAATAGTTACCTAATTGAAATTAAAAGAAAATTTAAACTTTCAAAACTAAACAAATTTAAATTTCAAGTCGTTTAAACTGCACCTTTTCAGAAATGTCTAACCATTTTTATTTTTAATAATAAGATTCTAAATTGAAGCTTCTAAAATTCCAACAATTTTAATTGGTAATTCTTATAAATGTTTAAAATGATGATTTTTGCATTTATTTATTGTGCATTATATCAAAAACATTAATTCAATTTCATTTTCACAGTTCAAAATTGGGAACTTTGAAATAAAAAATTGAAGGTAATTTAAATATTAAATAAAATTAATAAAAAATTGAAATTGGAAATTAAAAACAGAAGGAATATTAAATTTATGGTTAAAAGATTTAAATAAGAAGAGCCGCCGATGTAATTCAAATCAACATAAATGATAAACTTTCAAAACTGAACAATTTAAAATTAAATTAGGCATTCAGAAATGCTTAATTATTCCTTTTTTAATAATAGAATTCAAAATCGAAGCTGGTAAAATTACAAAAACTTTAATTTAATAAATAAATGTTTATATTAATGTTAAATGTTCATAGATTTTATATTTTCGATCAAAAATATTAATTCAATTTCATTTTCACAGTTCAAAACTAAAAATTTGAAATTATAAACCTTTAAAATGAAATAATTAAAAATTTGAAACATCGATAATTGAACAATTCAAATGCAAAACCTTGAAAAAAACCTTGGATTCTAGACTTCGTTTAAAATTGGACAATATTTTTATTTAAATTTTTAAATTAAAACGTTTTGTATCCTAAACTCCAGAAAGTGAAACCATATTTAATCCAATCCCTAAATATTAATTATTATTATGACAAATTAGGACTTTCTTTTTTTGTTAATTCAACTACTTCATTGGTAAATTGAAAAATGCGAAATTGAACATATTGTTTGATTTTGAAATATTTACTTTAATTTAGATTATTCTAATCTAAAACCATAAAATTGTATTCGATTTTAAATATTTAAATTTTTTAATGTCCTAAATTTGAAATTATTCCGGTTATTTTTGTCTGTAATATTAGATTAAAAATTGTTCGAACATAAAAGTTTAAACTTGAAATTCTTCAAACATTAAAGTATTCAAAAGTGTATTTTTCGATTATTCAATCTGACGATAAAAGATAAATAATGAAGAAACATAAAAATGGGAATACTAAAGTTAAACTGAATTACTTAAAAACTAAATAATTCTAACTGTGATGTCTCTAAATCAAACAATTTAGCTATTAAGCATTGCGAATTTAATTATGTTAACGATGCTCTTACCGAAACTCAACTTTAAAATTGGGCGATTTTTCAAAATGACTGATAAAATCGAGAAAATTTAGTTATATAAGGCCTTCTTTAGAAAAAATAGTTACCAACTTCCATTTTAATGTATGTATTTACTTTCGCTTTATGAAAAAGTTGAAACTCTTATTTAATCTTAACGAACAAGGGCTAATTTGTTTTCTCAATACATTCTTGAAAACTCTGGTTGGCTTTTATTCAAAACAAAATTATTTTTTAAAATTATTTTAAAAAGTTAATAAATTTGATTTCTACACAATAAAATTTTCGAAAAAATAAAATAAACTACTGATAATTAGGGTTGCAGAATAATTGCAGTTTTACATATAACATAATGCTAAGCCCCCAAAATCCAAATAATATTGTAGTTACAAAATCAACACTCGAGAGGTCCCGAAACAACTTTAGCACCCCCTTAAAGTACCGTAGTAAAATTGTGGGGTAAACCGACTCACTCGCTGCTTTATTCTTTATAATTTTATTTTGTATTCTATATTATTTTCTAAATTAATTATATTATTTTTATTCTCATGTCCCTATATTATTTTTATTAATTTTTTATCTTTCTTTAAATTAGTTTTTTTTTTGAGAAAGCTACTCATACTATTTTATTTCATAATAAATATATTCAAATTTATCTTGATAATTATTCCATTTAAACGATCAACAACATCATTTACAACGTTCGAAAAGTAGAAAATCTGAAGTGGTGTTTACCTCTGTAGCTGGGCCACTCGTACCAGCCATCGTCAGTCCAGGAACTTGAATTTGCACAGGTGCTTGGGCCCCGATCATCGGATTCTTGGCTCCAACGCTGGCCCTCTGCACAATCAGCTTCTTGTCTCCCAGCTGCATGCCATTCAGTCCAGCGATTGCCTGGTCAGTCATTGAGACATCAACGTACTCGCAGAACGCGTAGCCCTTGGAGAGTCCCGTCGCTGAGTCCTTTACTAAGTTGAACGCCCTCAATTGACCAAAACTCATCAGCAGCTCCTTCACCTGTATATCCAGTTTTCATAAAGGAAACTAAGTAATGTACATGTGATAAACAAGCATGTCGGCTAGAATGTAATTCAGACTGTGCTGTACTAAGCAACCCTAAAATTTTAACTAATAATCTAAAAACTCAACTTTTAGTTCAAATATAAAAATCCCCAAAATAAATTGAAATCAGCACAGCCTGAGTGTAAAAAATCGTTGTTGTTAGAAGATGTACTTCAATCATAAAGATGCATTTGGTCTTCTCGTCTTTCTGTGACGAACTAGACCAGTTTATAATTCATCGAAAGCACTTCGCCACTCCATTAAGTTGTTGCTTTCTAGTTGAGATTCGTCCACCTGTAAATTATTTAACAATATGGACCGTACTTACGTACTACTTCCAGCCAAGAATCTGAAAAACTTGAGTGCAAATAACAGCACGTTGCACCGATTCAAAAAAAGGAGCGATTCGTTACGAAAAAAAAAGAAAAATACTAGAAACTTATCTATTGTTTTTAATTTTCCAGTGCAAAGTAAGCTAAAGAAGACAGATTTTAATCAAGATTTTTCATCACAGAAATCAGAGGCATTTTTTCACGAAAATTGAGAAAATAGGTGAACGAACCAAACTTTTTACAAGAAATGTTATAGTTTTAAATCAAAATATATAATTTGTTGAATAAACGATTTTTATATATACATATCTTTAAAATAGTTCTCATTGTCAAGAATATTTTCTCTTTTAACAATTCCACCATCAATAATTAAATCCTGAATCTTATGAGCACAATTAAATATTTATTTCGAAGATTTGTAATTTCATCCTTACTGTAATTAATACTTTAAATAGATTCAGCGAGAAAATATGTTATCTTTAAAGTTTTTAAAAGTGCTTTTAGCACTTGAAACTTGTACATTTACGTTATGATAGACGAAATGTCTCATCTCAAATTTTCGGGACGAGTATTCCATCCCCCTTTCCAACTCCTCTAATTTTTGGGACGGCTAGATACAGCCTATGATATATTGTTTTTGATTATTTTTTAGTTTATGTACATATTTATAAATAATTTATTTAAATGCTTTATTACTATAGTTACTTTATTATGGCCGTGGCTACAGGTACCGAAATTTCGTTATAAATAGCCGGATTTTTTCGATACAAATATAGCTGGAAAAGGGCCTATTTGTACAAAAATATCTTTATAAATAGCTAGCTTTTTTCAGTACGTGCAGACACTTCCTTTTATTATCAAAGTGTCTACGCGTACCGAAAAAATCTCGATATTCGTACCAAAATTTTATTACAAATAGCCCCTTCCTCCTCACACGCAATCACTGCCTTTTATTATTTGCATATGACTTACTTTATATTATAGTTGTAACAAAACATGTAATTTTAATTATTGAAATTAATTAATAACCTTTTAAATTTGAATATAAAAAATTAAAATAAATATAAAACATAACACGTACATTTACTAATTTCAGCGAATTTCCCTCGGAATTAAAATATTGTATTTGAATAGCTTACATTTAGAGAAAAAGACTAATTTTCAAGAATAGGAAAAAAAGGGGAATTTGAAAGAGGGGGGACGCACTGGTATATTGGAAAGACTGTGATCCCTGCAATCAGCATAACAAAAAATAAATCAATTATAATCAAATAAAGAAAGTTTATCTTCAGTTGTTTTTGTACAAATCTGTATGCTTTGACCTGTAGGATTCTACATTTTTTAAGCTAAAAAATTATTGTTTTCTATTCAAATCTGAAAGTAACTTTTGAAAAAATTAGGTGTTCAAATAAAAAACACTCGAATTTAAAAGCATCGTACGTATTTTCTTGAATAAAAAAAAAATCAGAATGTGAGAATCTTCAAATTCAAAAGAATTTTGAGTGTCAAATACCAAAACTTCGGAAGCTTCTATATTCGAAAGCCTTCGAATTTAAAGTCACCCAAACTTAAAAGTACATTCATACATTAAACAATAAAGCGCTCAAGTTTAAACGAAATGGAAAAATTGTCTTATTAAAAAAAATTCCTTGAACGAGAGTTTCGAAGATAAGAAACTTCATCCATGCAGAAAAATGTGAGAGACGACTCAGTAGAAATTCATCCATTGTTTATGACGAAAAATATTTTCCAGTCGAAAAAATGTAGAAACCTCTATGCAGAGGAAAGATTCAAGCAGACGCAGAAAGCAAAAAGAGCATACTTTTGAAATCGCGAGTCGTACAACGTACTCTTATTGCAGGAGACGATATAGATTTAAAAAGTTAGGACGCACCTAGAGAATCGACGATCCGGATAAAGGGCTGCAAAAGTCATAGTCCCAAAATGAGGAAGAGAAAATGAGATAGGTACTTGCCTCGAGGGACATGGCTAGCCTCTCTCCAGGCAGTGTGGTATTTTGTCATGTTCAGTAGTAGTAGTGGTAGTGGTAGTAGAAGTAGTGGTAAGCGAATGCTTTTGATCGGCGCGACCCTAAGCTAAGAAATGGGGAGAAAGGGCACTGATATCAGTCCACAATTTACTTTAATTTTAAACCACTCGATTGACTTCAAATTCCTTTCTGTTCTTTTCAAAAATAATAACAATAATTTTATCATTTGCAGGGTGACCACTCACATTGATTTTAAATTAAGACACTAATTTCAGATAAAACTTTTAAAATTTTAGATTTTTAAAATAGCGACCTTCGACCCTGAAGAAAACGAAATTCGAAGCCCTCAAAATAAGATAATTTCGAAATCAGAAGAATTTTAATTCTTCTTCCAAAAATCTCAATGTTCACAGTAAATACTATCAGCAAATGCAAATTTTAGAAACAAATAAAATTGTTTGCTTAATCAAAACTGTTACGTCAATATTTGGTGCACTTTTCTTACAAAAACAACAGAACTTCTTTTTCACAAATTATCGTCCACTTTAATTCTCTACAATCTCACTTTCTTAGATTTCTTTATGAAATTAATTTCTCATTATTATTCGGTAAACAATTTTAACATTAGGTAGTTAAGAACTGAATAACTTAATTATGTAAACTTGAAATTCTTCCAAATTGAAATGTTCAAAAAGCAGTCAAAAAATAAATAAGCTGCATTTGTCACTTTTTCACACTGTGGTGGCCACCCGGTTTGAGCATTTTTCATTTTAAAAGGTCGACGTTTCCGTTTTTTGCCTCTGCGACGTTCAAGACAATTGTTGATTTGATTTTCTCTCTCTTATCGTTTTGTTCGAAAGGAGCTTCATCTCCAATTCTTTCAGAGCAGAATACGTCGTTATTCATTCGCGTGACCTGAAAACTTTATTAATCTCAAGGTCGAAGACTCGTAGAGCCTGAAAAGCCTGGAAAAAAATAACAGCTGCAAGGGAAAAAAAGGATATTCCTGAAAAAAGTAAACCGGGGCTGAGAGCAGATGCACAGAAGATTCTCTTGTCCCTGAAATCCCACCCGAATAAAACCCCAAAAACAAAACGTTGCTTCGTATCTCTTGAAGACCTAAAATTCACCATCTTCCTCAAAGGTGTGATCACTAATCAGGGTGTCGATTCCGCAGACGTTTTCAAATTCAAATTATTTTAAATTTAAGTTTCTATCTTTATTAGCCATTAAAAAATATATCATTTAGTTTCCTGAAAGCGAAAACGCTTAAGACGATTCTAAAGTTCTTGTTAAAATGTTATTCAAAAAGGGAAAGAGCAATTTGCCCCATCCACAAAATATCAATCATGATTAAATTTATCCATTTAGTTCAAGGCTGGAGCTAGGAACTGAATGATTTTTTATCAAAAGAAAACGACACAAAATTATGTTTCATTAAATTTTGTACACAATAAGCTGAACATAAAATTTCGAAAAAATCTCCTGAGTAATAAAATCCCCCGCTTCCTTATTTAATTGACATCCTATTATAAATCCCTTCATTTCTTAGTGATCAACTTCATTCAGAAGTGGTGTGGCTGAAACAACCCCCCTTTCCCCTTGGATCAGGACTTTGGTTTCCGTGCTAAATTTCCTAAAGTTTGAGAAGAAAAAAAGGCTTCGTTCGCCCTCGGCCGGGTCCACGATGAGCCTAGAAAGACTGTAAAAGAAAAACGATCTTCGTTGCGACGGCAACTCACGAACCCTGCAACGTCTCTAACTTTCCTATCTAGATATTTGACTTTCCACCAGCTCAGGATCTGTTTTCTTCCAAGGAAACCTTTTCCTCAGGCTTTTTAGAACCTCAGGGTTGCTACAGAAACCCGGTTTCGAAATTCCATTACTTTTCCTGGTGAAATTTTTCAAATACCCAGTTAATTCTATTCAATTTCAACATATTATATTATGCGCAAGCTAATTTACCAACAATTTATTGTACAATTATATTAATCAATGCAAACCCTGGTGGAAAAAGTTCTTACAAAAAACTGTTTTGCATGGAATACAAAAAGTTTCTCAGAAAAATGATGAAAATCTACATGATCCTCGTCCACCCCGAATTGATACCTGCAAAATTCTAGACGATGCAAATTTAAAACCAGGTAATTTCAAGGTTTAAAAAGCACTTAATGTATTGTGTCAATTAAATATAATTAAGACATCCTATAAAAAACTAGACTAAAATGTTTCCTGTTATAAATTAATCCCTTAAAATGTACGTCATTCAGAGTTCACAGAAATTATTTTCATCAGGGAATGTAAAAGGCATTTTGATAATTATTGCATTCTAAACAATTCTCACTAA